>JAOEHY010035474.1:36894-84828 GCA_025447955.1 Psilopsiagon aurifrons | reverse complement strand
GTGTTCAAGGCCAGGTTGGACACAGGGGCTTGGAGCAACCTGCTCTAGTGGAAGGTGTCCCTGCCCATGGCAGGGGGGTGGAAGTGGATGAGCTTTGAGATCCCTTCCAATCCAAACCAGTCTGGGATCCTATAATTCTGGAATGTCCTTTCCCTTCTGGCCAGTGGATGGTCCAAATTCACCCTGGGGTGAGCATCACGTGGCTGTTCTTCTCTGTCTTAGCAATAACCAGAGGAATGAAGACCAGCTGGACCAGCTACTCCTTGCAGATAAGAGGCTCTTTTGTGCTGCAGAAATCTCTCCGCTGCCATGGTTACCAGCCGCTGTCACAGCCGCCGGTGAGACAGAACTGGTCTCATTGACAGGACTTCTGGTCTCCCCTTCTCAAGGGAAAGCTCCAGTCACAAAACCTACACTAGGCTCCAAAAAGGAGGGCAATACGTGCAGGGGCTGCTCAACCTTCCCCAGTGTAAGCTGGCCAATGCTCAGGGCTGCTTGTGACCAGTGTGTCTGCCTTTGCACTGAGCATTAGGTTCTGGGCTTGATAACCTGAAATACTAGTTTAAAAAGGGAGAAAACGGCGCTGCAGCCTTGGCGGGCTCTGCCTCATTTCCTGCTTTTCCAGCACTCAGGAAAGCAGTGACCTCTTGGTGCTCTTACTTTTTGTACCAGCGTGTTTCTCATTAAAGTGTATTCCTGAGCACTAATTAGGGTGGTTTTCTGTTTGTAAATTAGCCTGATATGATCTGTGTGTCTTGGCACTGGCCCTCCGGAGCAGGAGCTGAGGTCTCTGTTTTTCATCACTGTTTATTTTGCAGATTTCCCAGGTTTTACTGTTCTTGGCTGCCTTCGATAAAGTACTCACAGGTGGAGGTTAATGGGAGGCTATGGGTCTTTGCAGCTTACCTGCCTCTGGAAACGGGAGAGGTTTTGGTGCTCCAGGGACTTTCCAACCAATGCAGGTTGACGGGGTGGTGTGGCACACAGGAGCCTTTCCTGCTGTGCTACTTCCCACCCCATTCGGGCTTTCTCCCACGTTGTGTAGTGCAGGAGCAAGTCTTCAAGGAAAGGCACTGCCTGAGCCAACCTTTTACCAGGTGATGGAAAGGGGAAAATATTCAAATTAACACATCCTGTGCAATTAAACCACTTTATTTATTTTAGTGCAGCAAGTGCAAAGCTGAGCAAGGCCAAACCCATCTCAACCTGGGTGTCTGCAGGGGAGGAAGGTCCATTTGCCTCACAGCGCTGCTGAACAGGTCATGTCAGCAATTTGCTGGAGACCAGTGGTGCTTGGGAGGGGATGGACTTTAATCAGCTCTCCTTTTCTTAATGTACTGCACATGAGAGTGGAGGGGATGCTGCTTTCTCTGACTTCAGTCGTCACAAGGGTAGAGCCACTGGAGGTTTGCTGAGAAGTGCGATAGCAAAGGCAGCCCTGGGTGCAGGGAGCCATTCTCTGCCTTTGCTTGCTGGTGAGGCTGGCAGGGAGTGGAGTATTCCCGGGGGACCTGCCACCCTGGATCAGCTGCTGGCAGCCTCTGGGACAGGGCACCAATATGGACCATATTCCCAAAGGCATTTCCTGGGCCTTAACAAGAGGAGAACTGCCTGGAGGCTTCACTCAGGGACCCCTGGGCTTGGGCAGAGTTGACCTTTGACTAAAAGGCATTGATTTTTCAGTGCCGGTGTGCCAGCCACGCGGCATCATGTGTGGAAAAGTGCAGGGAAGCATCCCACCTTGCCAGCACCAGCAGCACCAGCACGGTGCTCCAGGGAGACTTGTGGTGGGGGCTGTACCAGAGCTCAGCACCCTACTTGAGCCGTGCTGAGCCATGCATGCCCTGTGTGCCCTGGCAGGACTGTCCATGCAGCGCTGGAGCAAGAGCAGCAGCAAGAGACATGGGATGCAGGCTGCGGAGGACACCCCTGCCCGTGGAGAGGAGGGCGGGCGCCACAGCCAGCCTGTGCAGAAACCAACCCGTGCAGGAGGATGCTTCCCAAAAATGTGCCCAGGACGAGGGCTGTCCTGGATGGGCCCACAGGTGAGAGCAGAGGGCTGGTGCTGGGGCAAGCAGGGCAGAGGCTGCTGCAGAGGCAAAGGCTGGGGATGAGAAGCAGCCAGATTCCTCTGGATTGGAATGTGTGGATTGGACATGTCTGGATCCTTGTACACATGCTCTGTGTTTCTTCTGCTGGAGTTTCCCTAAGGGTTAATCAGGCAGTACGTTTCATCTGGTGGGCTGAAGATGATGATAGTTGAATAAAGAAGTCTGAGCACCAGGGATGACCAGTCCCACCTCACCTGGGATGCTGAGCACCCTGACCATACCTCAGTACCACTTAGTTCTCCCTCTCATCCTTATTTTTTCACCTGACTCCTCTCTAGGATCCCTAAATAAACCTGAAAGCCCAGGAAGGTTTGCATGAAAACAAGCAGTGACCTGGCAGTTATTCCAAGTCAGCCTGTACAGAGCCTCCTGCCTGCTTCTCCTGCATGCGCTGCCAGATTTTCCTTAATGTCTCCTCGTTTTTCCAGTTGGGAGTGATTGCTCAAAGGACCTCCTGGCAGAGAGGACTTGGGTTCACCCTTCACACCCTGCTCATCTCTAAGGCATATGCATGAAAATATGGGTGTGGGTCTGCTCCTCTCCTTCAGGACAAATTAAATCTGCTCACGCAGCGCCGAGTGCAGGCGGCAGAGCTGGAGCGTGTGGCTGTTTAATATTCATTGGGCATAGACATAAAAGTTTTCTTCTCCAAAATAGCCTTGCACAGCACTATGCTGCTCTGCTTTCCTAAGACTTAGTGGGAAGTTGGAATTTAACATTTCCTCTGCTTGTCTCCTCAACTTCCACTGCCTTAGCCAAGAAGCAGAAGAAACTTGTTAGATATAAAACCTCTTTTAAGGACAGATCCTGGCACTTTGTTCACAGTTTTCAATTCTGTAGTCTGCAGTAATAGAATGAATGATGTCTTTGAAGCATCAACATGGGAACAGGAAGGAAAAAAAAGAAAGAGAATTTGGTCCCAGTTAGGTCCACAATAGTTAAACCACCATGAAATACATTGCAGTAAATTAAACTAGAAAGACCTCAGCCTATTTTCTTGTTAAGCATATAATCCCAGACTGGTCTGGATTGGAAGAGACCTTAAAGCTCACCCAGTTCCACCCCCCGGCCATGGGGAGGGACACCTTCCACCAGACCAGGTTGCTCCAAGCCCCATCCAACCTGGCCTTGAACACTGCCAGGGATGGGGCAGCCTCAGCTTCTCTGGGCAACCTGTGCCAGGGCCTCAGCACCCTCACAGGGAAGAACTTCTGCCTAAAATGCCATCTCAATCTCTCCTCTGTCAGGTTAAAGCCGTTCCCCGTTGTCCTGTCCCTACAGGCCTCTGTCAAAAGTCCGTCTCCAGGTTTCTTCTTGGTCCCTTTAGGTGTTGGAAGTGGGAAGCAAGATACGATGGGTTGTGATGACATGCTGCAGCTCAGAAAAGGAAACAGCAGGGAAGATCTAGCCCAGCAGCACACAGAGGTGGTGGGAGCATCCCTGCAGCACTGGGGAGAAAGGATGCTCAGGAGTCGGTGTCCCAGGGCTGTGGAACTCTGCTAATGCCCACCCAGGAGCTGGCACAGGCACCGCTGCTGCGGGGCCTCAAGCTGCATTGCCAGTGTGAGCATAGGGGCATCCATTATATATGACAGGCATCAATAATGGAAGGGAGGATAATGTTTCATCCCACCAGAGGACTTCTGGTGTCAAAGCTGCAGAGCAGTAGTGGTACAGCATCACGCAGATGCTGATATGTGGGATGACTGGAGTGGCTGGGTCCTGCTGGACAGCCCCAGGGCAAATAAAAACTATTGGTGACAGAGAATGCACCGAGGACCTGGTGGACCAGAGCAGCTGTACCCATGCAGGGAGGGACTCACAGTGGTATTTTACAGACAGCTTGATATCAAGCAGCCAAAGCTGGGAGTGCTTTTTAATTCCCGAGGAGGATATCCCACCTTGCTTGGACATTTTCAAGATGCACCTGAGCCTATCTTGTGCATTATCCACCATCACCGTATTATCCTTTCCATGCGGGCATTTACTTTACGACTACAGAGGTATTTCCTTCCTCCCTGTAGAGGCTCTGATTGATTTACCTGTGCCCATGCCTAAACTAGTCAGATGTTAGCAAGCCCTGCAACCTCCAGGCCCCCAGCACAGCACAGCTCAAAACAACCCTAAAACTCTTTCCCGAATTATTCTGAATTGATTGCTTTTGCTTCTTTTCTTCTCTGAGGTCAAGCAACACTTTAGAGGACACTAAAAATTAATGGTTTTGCTGAGAATGGAATGAACTTTTTTAACCAGGTGGCTCCAATCACTCTTGCCTGTGCGGAAGAAAGCCTAACCCTTTGCACGCCCTGTTACCACTGTCACCCAGGGTAAGGAGGCTGGTGGCATCGTGAGGGCTTGGCTTTGGGGAGAAGATGAGCAGCAGAAGTAGCAAAAGTCTGGAACAATTTCTCACCTGTAGCTTCCATCTTGAGACATTCTCTTACCTAATAAGAATTGCAGAAAGAACCCAAGATCCCCAGCGAGGGTCCCAAAGATGCCCTGAAAACACCGCCTGGGGGACCACTGATGGACTCCTGCGAGGCCAGGAGCTCCAGGCGCTCCTGCCTGGGATGCAGGAGGAATTTATTTGGTATCAAGCTGCCCCATTGCTGGATTGTCTGAAACCAGCATGAGCATTCCCCGGCTTACAGGCCTGATTTAGCCTCGGCCAGAACACCTCATGCTTATTCTTAGCCTTGTTTCCAAGAAGTGCTTTATAAGCAGGAGCTCGTGTTGATTAATGCCATGAAACATTAATGTAATGACTTAGCAGGTGAGCTGGGGTCCTCCTGCTGCGCAGATCCTGGCTCCCCAGCAGCTGGAGCAGCACAGGATGGGCCAGAGGGTGCTCTGCTTAGGGGATGTGCCTCCCCTAAGCATCAAAGCCAAACCCAAATTGTACGTGAAGCCAGCTGAAAAATATGATGAAGAGAAAAGGTAGGCTGGAGGGAGGCTGAGGGTTTGGTGAGATGACTCCGCAGTGCAGCTCAAGGTTGAAAAAGAGGTTGCTTTTGCCATTTGCATAATACAAATTTTATTTGCATGGGGAAAGGGGGCCCAGGCAGAGCTGAACTGTGACATGCACCAGCTCCCAGCAGGACCAGCCAGCTCCTCCATCCTGCCCTGGGCTGCTCCTGTACTCAGCAGCCCAAACCCCGCCTAACTGGTGTGTGGGGTTTAGCTGGGGGGCTGAAGCCAAACTGTGGAGCCCCACCAGCACCATCGTATGGTCAGTACAAGGAGGAATGGCTTTAATCTGACAGAGGGGAGCCTGAGATATCAGGAAGAAGTTCTTCCCTGTGGGGGTGCTGAGGCCCTGGCACAGGGTGCCCAGAGGGGAACTGCCCAGATGTGGCTGCCCCGTCCCTGGCAGTGTTCAAGGCCAGGTTGGATGGGGCTTGGAGCAACCTGGTCTGGTGGAAGGTGTCCTTGCCCATCACAGGGGGCTGGAACTGGGTGAGTTTTAAGATCCTTTCCAACCCAAACCGGTCTGGGATTCTATGGTTCTATGATCCAAAGGTGCTGCTGAGGCGAGCAGCGATCCTTGCAAAACCCCTCCCCAGTCTCTGCTCTCCACCCAGCTCAGCACAATCCTATCTCAAGGATCAGAGCCTCAGGGTTGAATTAATTCAGTTGGTGAAGTTTAAAATGAGTATTAAATTTCTCAGGAGCATGCTAAGACTTAATTAAAGCTCCTATCTTTGCACAAAATGGCAATGTAGGAATACAGGGGGGTCATTTCTGCTCTGGAAAGGGTTTCATGTCAGTTTGGCAGACCATGTCCCAGCAATGTCGAGAAATCCCCTCACCTCCTCAAGGAGGGGCACAATTAGAATAATGAGCTGGGTTATAATTAATTGTGCTCTGGGGACACATTCTCAGTGGTGTCTGGTGCTTCTGGTAGGAATTTTCTACAGGGAGCATCCCAATGTACAAGGGGCTTCAGGTATGCTCCTGCCTGCATTCCCAGACTATGTTACTGGGTTGCTTGAAGGAAGGGGAGAAGGAGTTAAATTCTTGCTGACATTCAGGGATGTTTTAGCTATTTTACAGATGCAGGTTAGGTATTTGCTCAGGACAGAACAAATGCCTAATGCAAAAGGCCCCGCTCAGTGTGTGTTTTGATTGCTGGAGGTTCACTTCATTCAAGTAAAAGGCAAATTAACCTGCCTGACTTCACAGCAACTCTTCAGCTGCAGCAAAGGCTGGGCTGAAAGCAAAGAGCTGAACTGCACTTTCACTTCTCTTCTGAGTCCCTGTGGTGGGCCAGTGCTGATGGTCATCGACATATTGAGCTGTCCCCCTATCTGCTGGGTACTAGGAGGGAGGTGCTGCTGGCACCAGCATTGCCAGTCGCTGCCTTTTTTCTGCCTGCAAAGCAGCAGTGTTCCTAAAAATACCTTCAGTGATGTCGTCAGCTCAGGTCCTGGAGACGTGACATCCAAGAAAAGGAGGCCTGGAGCACCACTGGGGGACCAGGCTGAGATGAGCTCAGCCAGAGCCAGTGAATCCCAAGGCAGAATCAATGAATCCCTGCGGAGAGTGGGAATACAAGCAGATTACCTGCTGCCTGCAGCCCCTCAAGCCCATCTGGCAGCAAATGGGTATTCCCTGGGATTCACGGCGTTCCCTTGATCCCAATAGCACAGCATTCAAGGGAAATGGCGCTGGTGCATCCAGCCCTAAGAAACCTTGCTTCTGGATCCTTAGGGATCCTGTCCCTAGTGTGCTGGGGCTGCTGCAATGCCATATAATCCTTGCCAGCAGCCTGACATGGGTGGTGTTTCAATGCTCCCAGGTGACTTTTTGAGTATAGCTTTTGGCATAAACCCTCTTTTTGCATCTCCAGTTTTGTTCCATGCTTATTCATTAAGTTATTTTTCTAAACTGGGGAATTCACACATATGTCTGGTTAATTTAGGTTTGTTTAATGTAATTGATGCAATTTATGTGTATTGCATAATTGCAATAACGTTAAAAAACGGAAGTGTTCAAAAGCCAGGAAATTAATTACCAGTTAAAGTCATTTACATAAACATTTATTTCACCCTTACAGCTTATAAACGAAGACAGTGATGACACAACATTCCAGTTGCTATTGGAAAATAGAAGAGAACTTGATGTGTGCCAATATTATCACCAAACTAGCCAAAGGAGCTGCACAATCAGGGTGTTAATGCCTAACAGCACAATGCAGGTCCTCTGTATGCACACACACACATGCATGTCTGCAGACACACTCATGTACTCCCATGCACACTGAGGGCTCTGTAAATCCCATACTGATCAGGGTTGGAACCACAAAGCTCATCCATTTACAGCCCCCTGCCACAGTCAGGGACACCTCCCACCAGACCAGGATACTCCAAGCCCCATCCAACCTGGCCTTGAACACTGCCAGGGATGGGGCAGCCACAGCTTCTCTGGGCACCCTGTGCCAGGGCCTCAGCACCCCCACAGGGAAGAACTTCTGCCTAAGAGCTCATCTCAGTCTCTCTTTGCTTCTCAGAGAACAGAAGCTGTGCCAGGAGCATGGGGACACGGAGAGGACCCTTCTCACCCCTTTTCCTGGTGTGAGTGGCTGGAGTGACTTGTGTCCTCCCCCCAGTGACTCCCTATTGCCCCCCACCCATGGGGCTGGCTGGTGGCAGGGGATGGGAGAATGTCCTGGGAGAGGTCTCCAAGAATGCCCAAGAGGGAGAAGCTGGAATGAAAGGACAAGGCCAAATCCTGCTCCAAACCTGGCCAAGGGGAGTGAAAGGCTCTGACAGTGCAGCAGTAGGCAGGTGGAGGATTCATGTGTGAGGGAAGCAAACCCACTGCAGGCAGAGCCTGCAGGGCTGGAACTAAACCTGCATCTCCCATGGGACCCCCGCCCTGCACCCCTGAACTTGTGCAGCACCCATGCACCCCAGCATGTGGATGTGAGCCACCAGCACGGGACTCCCACTGCTGCTACTGTGCCACGTCAAGTTTTGTTGTGGGGAATATCTGGTAATGCCGGTTAATTACCGTGAGCAAGTTATGAGTAACTCGTGTCACCCAAACCAGCCATTAACATATTGATGGTACTTGCAGTGCAGGCAGTTAGATACAAATCAAACCCTAAAAACATGTGTATAAGTCATATTTCAAGCAGAATTTTTTTGTTGCCTTTCCACACCAGGCCCTCTGGAGACGTCCCGGGGCACCCTGCGCTGTTTTCCTCATGCCTGTGGGTTGGAAACACGTGGTTTCCCAGATGGAATCTGTCTCCCCAGGGCCACGTGGAGCCTGGGGTGCATCGGCACCAGTGCTGGAGGGTGCTCCGACTTTGAGAGGAAGGCGGAAGAGGGCATGGATAGACCAGGGCTCCCTGAAGAGCTCCGGGACCGGGGCGGGAAGAGCGAGGGACGCTCCGGGAGCTCCCCAGGGCTCCCGCGAGAGGGGCCGGGGCGGCCCTGGGGCCGCCGCGGGAGCTCCAAGGCTTGTGTCCCGCCTCAGCCCCGTGCTCCCGGTGCCGGGGGGGCGCCGTCTGAGGGGGAGTCTCGGAGGTTTCCATGGCAATAAGAACAGGGCGGAGCTCGGCGTTTCCGTTACCGAAGTGCCCAAGAGGGAGGGGCCGCGGCTGGGGCTGACTCCGGATGCCTCCGCCGCTGCCGCTGCCCCGCGCTCGGTGAGTGGCACCACGGCACCGGCACCGGTGGGAGGGGGGCGGTTTGAACCGGGCCGGACCGGACCGGATCGGAGCGGGGCTCTCTTTGTCTGAGGGACTGGGGCGCGGAGCACCCGGGGCGGCTGCGAGAGCGCGGTTCCCCGTTAGCCTGCAGCGGGCGGCGCCACCGGGACCGGCTCCGGCACCGCCGGGGCGCGGGGCGGGGCATTGCCGGGCCTCTGCGTACCGGACCGGCATCGGGACCGGAGGGGCTCTGGGCGGGGCTGTGCCTTCTGTGCACCGGGGCCGGCACCGGGACATTGGACCGGGCCCACGCTGCTGCGTTTCCCGCCCCGGGTGCCGCCAGCTGGGGGGACAAGGGACCCCCGCGGCGGAGGGCGGGGAGCGGTTCCCGGGGTCTCCGAGGCACCCCAGGTACTGGCGCTACCCTGCGGTGCCCGCCCGGCCCCGGCAGTGGGGGTCGGCGGGGGCTGCCAGCCCCTTGGCCGAGGCTGCCTGCGGTCCTTGAGTTAATGAATACATAACGCCCGGTCCGCAGTTAGGAGGAGCCTGGGAAGGCTTCAGGAATGAGTAAATTAATTACAGGGACGGTTTATGTCACATCCGCAGGGAGCACGGAGGGAGCCCGAGGCTTTCAGTGCCCGGGTCCCGGGAGTGGAGTCGGGATTGATGCAACTTCCCGCTGGAGTCGGGGCCGGCTTTGCCGTCGCGGTTTGCTCCAGCCCGGTCTCCTGGGCTCTCCCGGCTGGAAACTGAGGCAGGCTGAGATGCCTTTCCTTGCGCTTATCTGCAGAGGTACTGTGCTCGGGACCCCCGTGCCATGATCACATCCCGCTCTACCTGGGATCTGGGATCCGCGAAAGCCTGCTGCAAAACGAAGGACCTACCCCGGGACGGTGAGTAGGGCTCACGCCCTTGCTCACGCCTGGGGAAGGAGAGGCTGGGAACAGGCCAGCCTGCATTTTTCACATTTCTTTCTGGATGAAGCTTGGGATTTGAGAAATGGAGAATCGGAAGCGGGCACAGAGGCGTTGGTAGCTTCTGGGGTGAGCAGAGAGGGCGGCCTTTATCTCCCTCCTGGCCCTTCTGAGCTGGAAGCTGAGGGAGAAACGTCAGAATTTAGCGTGTAAATAAGAAATTGGAGTGGGACGCCGCGCTCTCGCTTCCCTCCGCCTCGGCTCCTCGGGAGGCGCCTTGTCCGTCCCGGTGCACAGCGCCCGGAGGTGAGTTCAGTCGAGGATTTTTCTCTTGGGCTGTTTCGCAGGAGGGCGGGCGGCTGCTTGCCCCGACCCGCAGCCGTTTGTCGGGAAACAGCCCTTCCTGCCTCCTTGCCGGAGGCGCCGGATGGGTTTCTGAAAAGGGGGAGGCTGGACCCCCCCGTTTGAGGTTTTTTTTGCTGTTGACTTTAGCGTTCTCCAGCCCTATGTGCTGGCAGCTGCTTATCTGTGTACTGCTTCATCCCTGGCATTGGGGCCAGCCCAGATGAACACTGGTCGGCATCAAAGCCTCCAGGATTTCCAGTGCTTCCTCTGCCCGGTGGCTGCTGCTGCCCATGCCAGGATGAGGATCGCATCACTTTTATCCAGGCAATCTCTTTGGAAGCGTTTGATTGTCACAAAATGTTATGGCTAATTACAGGGTGGGAAGAAGTCCAGAGCAATGGGCTGACTTCATCAGCGCACATTGCCCTCCAGGTGCTGCTTCCACCTCTGGCCCAAGCTCCTCCAGAGGATTTTAGGGAAAAAAAACTGCACTGGTGGAGTTTCGTTTGTGGGTTGTTTTTTTTTCCTGCCTGCCAGAGATGCTATTTGGCTGTCTGTGATGATGGCAGATGGGGAAGGGGCACAATGTCCTCAGGCAGTTCCTTTTGGGATGTAGCCCTCACCAGCCAGTTTTCCCATAGCAAAGGAGGGCACAGCCAAGGGTAAAAGATCTTCAAGATCTGTTTTCCTTCCGTGCAGCTCAGAATTGCTGCCCTGTGTGCTTTTGGGTTTGGCTGGATGACAAATGAAGGAAATAGTTGGGGGCAGTGGAGGGAGGTAAGGGCATGGTCCATCCGCCTGGTTTCGGTGATGCAAACTGGTGCTGGCAGCTTTTCCGAGACAGGGTTGCAGGAAGCAGAGAGGCTTGCAAGGGGCAGGGGTGGCATGTCCCCAGTGAGGGACAGATCTTGTCCTGCAGAGAGGTGGTTGCTGCACCCGAAGTTGTCATTACTGGTTGTCTCCGCCCCCTGAAGGGCCAGTTTTTCTAATTAACATAATTAATATTTACAATAGAACTCATGCACTGCGTGGTGCCTCCCCAGTGCGGTGATGTCAGTGGGGAGGAGGAGGTGGGTTTGCTGACTGAGGCTGAAGGCTGTGTCCCTCTGGGGAATCTTTGATTGATCCAGGGATGCTTTTTGCCCCATCTCAGGCCCTGGGCAAGACACGCTTATCTGTGGGAGTGGAGCAGACGCCTCTGCCCAGGTTCCTCTGCCGCCTGCACTGGTTCACTGTAAAATCCTCAGTGTGAGCTGGCCAGACACTCCAAAGCCCCGTGGGCTCTGCCTGGCTCTGCAGGTGAGGAGGGCATTTTTGGGGTGGTGGGAAGGACACCCCACATCCTGTGGGGCCATCCCTCAGTGGGAGCTCCCCATTACCACAGCCAGTTTCTGCCCCAACACCTGTGTCATGCACCTGGAGCAAAGCTGCTGTCTGGGTGGGGAGGGAAGAGCATCTCCAGGAAGTCAGAAGGCATCAAAAAATGCCAGGGAGCAGCTGAGAATAACATCTTCTGGGTCACTTCTGAGTCGTGTGGGCAGGAGAGCTCAAGGCAGATAAGAAAATGTGGCATCTCGAGATGGCGTTTGCAGCAAGGTGAAGGAGAAGGAAGGCTGCTGTGTCGGGGGAGAGTCAGGACGCTGTGTACTGATGTTGATGCTACCAGTTCATCCTGGGCTTCGGGCAAATAATTTGAATTCACCTTCTTTGACAAGAAGGAAAACATCTTCTTATCTCACAACAGCCTTGATGAATTCCAACTGCAAAACCCTCCAGAGTCTTAAAGTTAGAGGTGCAGTCTTAAAGGTAGAGGCACAGCAGACATGCATCTTCTCCAGGATGATGCTGCTGCCTTCTTCCAAATCACTCTCAAGATATTTTGGATGTACCAAGTAATCACCCCTTTGATGGGGTGAGGCGGGTTTCCCCAGCATCTCTGCCTGCAGGAAGAGACCATAGGCTCTGAGATAAGGTATAAGTTTGAGCAGGGCAGGGAGCACCTCCAGGAGCTCAGCCGATCGGCAGCTCAGCTTTTCGAAGGTGTCCATGCTACAGTGCTTTTATGAATAGTGATTAAAAAAGCAGATTTGTTTTTCTTTCCCTGTGAGCTGGTGATACATCCGATAGGTGCAGAAATCTGGGTCTTCTGTATATTCTTTTCCCTTCTTCCCAGTTTCTTCTCTATAGTCTATTTTTTTGAGCTGTCCTCTATCCCACAGGGCATGATGTTCCCACCTGAGCTGTGGATCACCAGTGAGCAGCTTCACATCCAACGCTGCCTGCAAGCCAGGGTCTTGTGTTTTTTAAGGCCATAGAGAAAAGAAAATAGATATTAGTCAGTGCAACTGCATGAGCAAACTGAGGGAAGGAGATGTTTGTGGGGATAACTGAAAGTAGCATTGTAAGCCCATCACAGAAGCTTCTCACTACTGAAATCCCTTGGAGGGGGGGTTTCCCGAGGCCCTCCTGTCCTGTCAGAATCCCAGACTGGTTTGTGTTGGAAGGGACCTTTAAGATCACCCAGTTCCAACCCCTGCCATGGGCAGGGACACCTTCCACCAGACCAGGTTGCTCCAAGCCTCTGTGTCCAACCTGGTCTTGAACACTGCCAGGGATGGGGCAGCCACAGCTGCTCTGGGCAACCTGTGCCAGGGCCTCAGCACCCTCACAGGGAAGAGCTTCTGCCTAAGAGCTCATCTCAATCTCCCCTCTGTGAAGTTAAAGTCATTCCCCCTTGTCTCATTGCTACAGTCCCTGATGAAGAGCCCCTCTCTGGCATTGTTGTAGGCACCTTTGGTTACTGGAAGGCTGCTCTGAAGTCTCCACACAGCTTCCCTTCTCAAGGCTGAACAGCCCCAGTGTTCTCAGCCTGTCCTCTGGGATGTCCTCCCTGCTCTGTTCTGGCCAGCTTGGTGAGATGCCACTGCCAGATCCATGTTGTGCACAGTTGCTGCATCTCAGCTGCCCATCCTGCTTCTTCTTATGGACACAGGCGCTGTGGGAGGCATCGGAGCAGCAGCAGGAGGAACGACAGCCCCAGGCCCCGACACTGGCCTCCAAGGAGTGCTGGCATCTCCCTGCACACCAGCAGTAGCCATCCCAGGAAAGGCAGCGTCCACCATGGACCTAGAGAAAACAGGTGAGGGGGAAGCTTGGATGCAGTGGTGGGCACTCAGGAGGAGGGATAGGATGGGTGCCTGGTACTTCCCAGCAGGTATCAGGAGGACCTGTCCTCTTTTGGACTGGGAAGATATTGGATGTTGGTAGAAATCAAACACCAGCCAACTGCCAGGTGGCACCAGGCCACCATGAATTATTTAACAGGGTGAACTGAGCCAGTGAGCACCAGCAAAACCTGCCTCCTTCTGAAGGAAAGTGTAATGCTTCTGGAAAAGCTGGGGCTGGGGAATCCCTCTAGAAACTCCTCTCCCTAGGACACTGTCCCAGGAGGAAGGTGTTAGAGCAAGGAGGAGCATGTTATCCGTGCACAGTCACCCCTGCCTGGCAGTTTTACTTGTAGCTGGGTGTTGTGGCTTTGAACCTGGCTCTGCTTTCCATCCCAGATTTGGAATTAGGGTGGATGATGTGTGCAGAGCCCTGGTGCCTCCTGTAATCTTGTTCTGTCCATGCACACTCCTCAAGGGGTGAGAGCTGGCATTCCTGTTAACTTTAGAAGTATTGGGGTAGGTTTTGTATGTGCTGGGTTCAAAGGGAACGTCACAGTCCTCTGTCTGAGCTGGGCTGAGCTTTTGGTGTGGAAAGAAAGAGAAGCTGGTGTCTGTTGTCACTCTTCCAGGGTATTCAGCCCAAGTCAGCGAGATAAAACCCAGCAATCACTTCCACAGACTTTGCCTGCAAAGTCCCGTGGCATGTAGTTGACAGCAGAGTCATGGTTTGGTTCCAGTGTTCCATTTTCTGTCCCCTCTGCTGGCTCTTTAACTCCTTTGAAAGGTAGCAAGTCTGATTCACAGACAAAGAAAGTCTTGCTTCTTGTATTCAGGATGTTTCCCATGAAGCAGCCAGCATCTTCCTGCAGGCAGCAAAGCAGTTCCCAGCCTCACCTTCTGCCTTGAAAACCTCAAGGTTTCTGGTGGCAGCAGCTGAAATCCAGGGCAAGCGGTGAAGGGCGCCGGGCAGCCGGGATCCTGGCCGCCACTTTGCCCGCTGCAGTGCCTCATCCCCACATTGGGAATGAGTCACACCAGCTCATTTCTTCTTGGGAGCTACCAAGTCATTTGGGGATTCATTTGGCAGGCTCTGATGTACAGCCATGTTGGCTTCTGTCAGCACCGGTGGCCCCATTAATGCACAGAAAACCATGTTTAAAGTAATAGTAGGAGGTTGGGAAGCCGAATGCACAAGGATTAGGCAACACGGCCTTCCAGGGTACCATCTCATTTTAATTTGGCTTCCATTATGTTTGTGTGTAATGATGCAGTCTTTAATAACATGATCACATCCTGGTTTTTGACCGGCACCTGCTCATTCAGTAAAGAGGATGCGGCATGAATCAGAGCCATGGTGAAGGTGGTTGTTATCTGAGTGAGGCGGCAGCACCTTGGCATGTGATGGGGCTGGGTCACAGTGCAGTGGCCTGGGCAGGCACTTGGTATTATGCCCTAGGATGTTCTGCTGGCATCAGCAAAACCCTTTGGATCTCACTCTCTCCCAGGGACTCACACTGTTGGTGCTGCTGGCCACAGTCAGCACCATGGCATGCAGGATGTACCTCCTGGCACACTGCTGCTCTCCATGGGACTTCTGCAAGTCCTGTTTCCTGCAGTCCCATCTCCGTTGCAGCCCCTGGGATTCTCCCCGTAGCCGGTATCCCGTTCCTCAGGGAGGCAGCCGGGTCCTGAGCATCTCCATCTTTGCTCCCACTGCAGGAGGGAGGATCTGCAGTGGGAAACGCGCCAGTCTGCCGGTGGCCCGGCCCTTCCCAGTGATCCAGAAGGTGATGGCCTCCGTGGCACATCTTCAGGAGGAGAAGCTGCGGCTCCAGGAGCAGCTGCTGGGGCTGCAGGAGAAGCTCGCTGCCCGGGAGAATGATGAGCTTTCCCTGTCTCTCCAGCTGCAAAGCCAGGTATGGTGCGGACAGGGCAACACAAGAGAGTCCATTGGGGTCCCCAGCTTTAGGCTATGGCTTGGCTGGAGCACTGTGGCTTGCAGTTAGTGAGGGCCATGCTTGGAAGGAGCATAGCACCTCCATCATGGAGCATTGTGCATAGGGATGAGCTGGGTGCTCCTGAGCACTGATACCATCCCATCAGCTTTGGCTGTGCCTCCCTCGGGATGCTTGCAGCCCCTTGTTTGATGTTGTGGTGACACTGGGATAATGCTGGTGAGATCATGTGTCTCCTTGGGTGTGATGTGGCGGGGAGGGCTTTGGGAATCAGGATCACAGCTCTGCGGCCATCATCCAGCCTCCCAGAAAAGGACAAGTTTGTTAGACTGATGCTGCAGATTAATTTTAGTGATTTTTGAGACTCAGGAGTTGGAAGGTGAAAGTGAAGGCACAGAGATGTCTGCCAAAGGGGAGAGTGTTTCTGCTGCTATCACCAGAACCCTCCCCAGATCCATCCCACACCACCGTGGCTGCATCCTCAGTGTGAGGACCTGGGTCATCTTGGGGAGATAGAAATTCCGGCTGCTCATAAAGGCATTTGCATGTGGCTGTTGTGGAAGCTGTTACAGTCAGGTTCTGCTTGTTCCACGGGTGTCAAAAAGGCGGAGGTAATTGTCCTGCATTTGGTTGGCATACTCTGCATGACACAAGCGTGAGTGCTGGCAGGATCCAGCCCTGTGCTGGCCAGTTCAGCAGCAAGCAGAGAGCAAAGCGCCGACCCAAACTTGCAAAGTTTGGGCATGGCTGGGCCACGGCTTCAGCCGGACCCGGCTGCCAAGGAATCTCTGTCGCCTCCAGAGAGCAGGATGCAGCTGGAGATGCCTGAGCAGGTAGGAGATAGAGGTGTATTTTGGGGTGCTGCTGGCACAGGGAGCGGTGGGCAAGCTCTGGCGTGCGTGTCTAAAACCCTTAATAATCTGCCTTCCTGAGCATGGAAATGGGATTTTCCCACTTGAGCGCAAGGCTGCCATACACAGCAACTATCTGAGGCTCCTGGTGCTGCAGAGAGCAGTTGCCTTCCACTGCTTGTCACTGTGAGCACCAGAGCTCTCCCGCAGTACCCGCAGTCTGTGCTGAGTGTGCGGGAGGCTCCCCTGCCCCTGGGAGGGTGTGCCCTGATAACCGATCATCGTTAACTGCAGCACTGTGTCAGCACATCCTCACTGCGGTTAGAATCATAGGATCGTAGAATCAGGCTTGTTGGAAAAGACCTTTAAGATCTTCAAGTTGAGCCATTACCCCAGCGCTGCCAAGGCCACCACTAACCCGTGACACTGACAGCCTTGTCTACACAGTTTGTGAACATTTCCAGGGACGGTGATTTCACCGCTGTCCTGAGCAGCCTGTGCCAATGCCTGAGCATTTGGGGAAGAAATTGTTCCTAATTTAGTATCCTATTTAATCAGCAGTTCCTAAATGATGGTCAGTGGAGGCCAAGCTGCTGGTTATTGGGATGGAGCAGTAGTCTGCTGTGTTCAAGTGAGGGGTTTGCCTGGGGAGCATCCTCCTGTCAGACTTAGACATGGGGACTTCTGGAGGGGTTCCTGCTCCCTCTTTCTCCAAAGATAACTTTCCTGGAAAGAAAAATAGAGGAAGCAAAATGGAGCTGTGTTGCAGGACGGGCACTCCAGGCTCTTGAAGCGCAATTATGGGTGGATTTGTTGTCTTCCTTCTCCAAAGTTGCTGCCTTTTTTTTTTTTTTTGTATTTAATAATGGTTTCTGCTAATGCTCAACATGGACAAATTACACACATGGTCAAACAAGGTCGAAGCAGGCCTTTCATTAAGGCTCGTTTTAATCAGCTCATGTGAATCAGGCGCTCAGAGCAAGGTGGAAAATTAAGGCATAACAAAGGTGCGAGCCAGACTGGTGGCCGGCGTGGCACCACGGGGTCTCCTCCAAAAGCTGCTGAGATGCCTCCCGGTTAACCCTGCCTGTGTTGACAGGTTGAAGCTCTGAAGGCAAAGCTCCTGGAGCAGGCGCAAGAGATTGGGCGGCTGCGCTCTGAGCTGGTGAGCAGCCACCACGCTGGGGCTGAGCCACCCCTGCCCCGAGGGACCTGGGAGGTGTGGGGAGGAGGAAGGGGCACATGGGGAGGGCCTGGAAGGACTGAAACTTCCCCAGGGTCGCAGCTGGGACCCTGCAAGCTGAGAGAGATGCAGGGGTGGAAGTTTGTGGGATTTTCTGTCCGATGCAATGTCGAACTGGTGGCCCTGGGGCAGGCAAAGCTGCCCCCTCCAGCACTGTCATCCTGCAGTGGGAAGTGACAGACTCTCTGGGGACAGGGGTCCCCTGGCAGGGTGTGGGGGGGCTCTGACATGAGATGTTGGGGCTCTGATGGAGGAGGCTGGGGGTTCCCTGGGGGCAGCAAGGTGGAGACTCATCCGTGCAGTGGGCTGGGGGGGGTTCTTCAGTGTGGCAGATGAGGGCTTGCCTGGGTGCAGCAGGCTGGGGTTCCCTGAGCATGGCAGGCTGGGGGATGCTGCAGGCTGGAGCTCCCCAGAGTGTGTCAAGCTCCCACTCCATTGCACCCATCCCGTCGCAGGGCTGCACGGATGTGGAGAAGCACCGGGACCTGCTCGTGGCTGAGAACGAGCGCCTGCGTCAGGAGATGAAGACGTGCGAGGGGGAGCTGCGGGAGCTGCGGCAGCAGCAGCAGGCGCTGTGCCGGGACTGCGCCCATCTCCAGGTGAGTGGCTGGCGGTGGCAGCTTGGTGGCAGGGTGACGGGCACCCATGGGTGACATGGCCTTGGCTGTGCTGTTTGGGGCCAGGAGAACGCCGGGCTGCAGGAGCGGTTGTCCCAGCTTCAGCGGGAGGTGGAGGAGACGCGGGCCAAGCTGGGGGAGCTGGACCTGGAGGTACAGCAGAAGACGAACCGCTTGGCTGAGGTGGAGCTGCGGCTCAAGGACTCCCTGGCAGAGAAAGCCGAGGAGCAGGAGAGGCTTAGCCGCCGGCTGAGGGACAGCCAGGAGACCATCGCCAGCCTCAAGTCCCAGCCCCAGCAGATAAAGGTGAGCACCGAGAGGCTCTCCATAGAATCCGACTCACAGCCTTTTTTGGATTGGAAGGGACCTTAAAGCTGATCCACTTGCAACCCCTGTCATGGGCAGGGACACCTTCCACCAGACCAGGTCGCTCCAACCTGGCCTTGAACACTGCCAGGGATGGGGCAGCCACAGCTTCTCAGGGCAACCTGTGCCAGGGTCTCAGCACCCTCACAGGGAAGAACTTCTGGCCAAGATCCCATTCCAGTCTCCCCTCTGTGAGGTTAAATCCATTCCCCCTTGTCCTGTCCCTACAGGCCCCTGTCCAAAGCCCCTCTCCAGCTTTCTTATAGCCGCTTTAGGCACTGGTGCTGCTCTAAGGCCTCTCATTAAAGAGCCTTCTCCTCTCCAGGCTGAAAAAGCCCAGCTCTCTCAGCCTGTCTCCAGAGCAGAGCTGCTCCAGCCCTCGCAGCGTCTGATCCATGTCCCTCTGATCCATGTCTCCCAGCCAAGCAAAAGGAGCTGGACTGGGTCCCTACTGGGACCTAGTGGGTGCTCTGCAGGTGCTGCCCATCCCTCTGCCCTCAGTGCAGCACTATGATTCCACCAATGAGCCAAAGCTCCATCTTCGGGTGCTGTGTTCCCAGTACACCCCATCTCTGGATGCTTTTCTCCCACAGTACATCATCAAGACAGTGGAGGTGGACTCAGCCAAGATGAAACAAGCACTGTGTGAGAGCCAGTCCCGAAACCAGTACCTGCAGGAGCAGGTAGGGATGCAGAGGCAGGTACTAAAGGAGATGGAGCAGCAGCTGCAGAACTCCCAGAAGACAGAGGCTCAGCTCCGAGCTCAGGTCTGAGTGCAAACCTGGGGAACAGAAACCACCCTGCCCGCCTCTGTGTGCTGCGGTGCAGCAGTGTGTGCTCATGGCTCATGTCCCCCGCCTTGCTTCTCTCCACCCAGATCATGATGTACGAGGCAGAGCTGGAGCGAGCCCATGGGCAGATGCTGGAGGAGATGCAGGCAATGGAGGAGGAGAAGAACCACGCCATCGAGGAGGCGTTTTCCCGTGCTCAAGTGGAGATGAAGGCAGTGCACGAGAACCTGGCAGGTGAGGAGGGCGCAGGGGCTGGACTGGGGTGTCATGCCACATGTGCCTCACCCTGCCTCCTGCCTGCAGGCGTCCGGACCAACCTGCTGACACTGCAGCCAGCGCTGCGCACCCTCACCCACGACTACAACAGCCTGAAGAGGCAGGTCCGAGACTTTCCCCTGCTCCTCCAGGAGACCCTGCGGAGTGCCAGGGCTGAGGTGAACCCCCCCCATTCCCAGGGCTACCACCCCATGCCAGTGGGGATGCTGGGTGGTGTCACTGAGCCACTGGTCTCCATCCCCCACAGATCAGCCAGGCCATTGAGGAGGTGCACAGCACCAACCGGGAGCTGCTGCGCAAGTACCGCCGTGAGCTGCAGCTCCGCAAGAAGTGCCACAATGAGCTGGTGCGGCTCAAAGGTATGTGTCCCATCATGAGAGAGCGTGTCCCTGAGGGGGAACAGGGCAGCACCACCCTGCTGCACCCCAGCACCACCCTGCTGCACCCTCTAAGATTCTTGGGTTGGCAATGAGCTGCATTGGTTGGCAGCACTCAGCTTGCCCAGTGTTTGAAGGTGATGGGGGTGGCAGCAGAATGTGCTGGGGCTAACACCATCCCTGCATCCTTTCCTTTCTCCAAGGAAACATCCGTGTTTTTGGGCGGGTCCGCCCCATTACAAAGGAGGATGGGGAGGGTGCAGAAGCAGCCAACGCGGTAACCTTTGACGCTGACGATGACGCTGTCCTGCACCTCCTGCACAAGGGAAAGCTGGTGTCCTTCGAGCTGGATAAGGTCTTTCCCCCACAAGCATCACAGGAGGAGGTGGGTGCTGCTGTCCATCCTGCTGGCATGATGGAAGAGATACAGCCACCTTCTCCTGACATCCCCAATGCCCCTCCAGGTCTTTCAGGAGGTTCAAGCCCTGGTCACCTCCTGCATCGATGGCTACAACGTCTGCATCTTTGCCTATGGGCAGACAGGGGCAGGGAAAACCTACACAATGGAGGTAAATTTGCCTGGCTTTGTTTCCCTCTTTCTCGGCTTCCCATCCCATGGTGCGCAGTCTCAGCACCCTTCCCTAACCAGGATAAGATGAAAGAAGGTGACACGTGTCCTCCCCCTATTTCTCACCCCAATCCTTCAGGGAACAGCAGCAAACCCAGGGATCAACCAGCGGGCCCTGCAGCTCCTCTTCTCAGAGGTGCGGGGCAAAGCAGCTGACTGGGACTATGCCATCAGTGTCAGTGCTGCCGAGATCTACAATGAGTCCCTCAGGTATGGGTCGGGGAAAAAGCTCTAATGGGGCACCAAAGCTCACCTGGGCATCGCCCCACGCTGCTCTGCTCCTGTCCCAGCAGCCCGGCCTTGGCTGCACAGCTTGTTCCTTGGGTGCTGGATTTGGCTGTGCAAGGATTTATTTTTCATTTTCTGGGGGGTTTTGGTGCACGCTGCCCTTGCACAGCGCTCTCCCTCAGGCTCTGTTATAGGCTCCCAGCCCTTCCAGCACTCCCAGGCACAGGTGCCAGAGCAGACCCCTCTCCTCCATTCCCCAGCACCCTCCAAGATGTTATATTTAGAAATTACTAACTGGGAGCATAAGAAATATTTTCCTTCCCAGCCCAGCTGCAGGCTGCGAGGAGGTTGGGAACACAGCCATATAGGTGGTGTGGATGGCAATAAGGACTAGGTCTGGGTTGTGTGGGCATGTGGGAAGCCAAGAGCCAAGGCCTGTGACTGGGATGTGCGGCATCGCAGGAGGACCCAGCTGCTCCTTCAGCCTGGGGGTCACAGCTCTGTGCCATGGAGGGGCTGCAGTGCCAGAGGGGAACTGTTGCCTGTGACCCCCTGGGATGGTAACGAGTATAACAGGTACCCCTTCACCCAGGGACCTGCTGGGGAAGGAGCCACAGGAGAAGTTGGAGATCAAGCTGTGTCCTGATGGCAGTGGGCAGCTCTACGTGCCAGGGCTGACCGAATTCAGGGTGCAGAGCGTGGAGGACATCAACAAGGTGCTGAGGGGCAGAGGGAGGCACACGGGGCACAGTCAGAGTTACAGAGTGGTTTGGGTTGAAAGGGACCTTAAAGCTCATCCAGTTCCAACCCCCTGCCATGGGCAGGGACATCTTCCACTAGACCAGGTTGCTCCAAGCCCCATTCAACCTGAACTTGAACACTGCCAGGATGGGGCAGCCACTGGGGGGCTCTGTGATGTGTGACCCCCAGGTTTGGGAGTATTTCCAAAGCACTGGGGAGCAACAGAGATGAAAATAGGTCCCTGGGTGCGATGTGACGGTCACTGAACCATGGGGTGAGCTGCAGGGGGTTAAAAATAAAAGTGTGGGGTCCGGGTGGCTCCCAGGGGATTAGTGGGATGACGGCTGTCACTGCAGTGCCCCTGCCTGTCACCCTCAGGCTTCTCAGCATCACCCAGGCTAAGACCTGACAGCAGTCATCACCCCAATGAACCAGGCACCTCTTGGGGGGCTGTTGCGTGGGTAGCAGGGGGTTTGTGGTGGGTTTGGAGCAAGTTGGCCTCACCCCTCATCTCCCTGGGCTCCCCCAGGTCTTTGAGTTCGGCCACGTCAACCGTGCAACAGAGTGTACCAACCTGAATGAGCACAGCTCCCGCTCCCATGCCCTCCTCATTGTCACCGTCCGTGGACTTGACCGCAGCACAGGGCTGCGCACCACAGGTGGGTCCCAGAGCAAGACCCTCACCGGGGCACTGGGCCACGGTGGGTCCCCAAGGGGTGTGTGGGGATGATGGCAGCCATGGCTGTTTGCTGTGTGTCCCCAGGGAAGCTGAACCTGGTGGACCTGGCCGGATCGGAGCGTGTGGGGCGGTCTGGCGCAGAGGGCAGCCGGCTCCGCGAGGCACAGCACATCAACAAGTCTCTCTCTGCGCTGGGCGATGTCATCTATGCCCTGCGCTCCCGGCAGGGTCACGTGCCCTTCCGCAACTCCAAGCTGACCTACCTGCTGCAGGACTCGCTCAGCGGCGACAGCAAGACCCTCATGATGGTCCAGGTTAGCGGCTGGGTGCCCAGTGCCTGTCGGTAGCAGTATGGGCTCTGGGGGTGGGTTTGGTCCCAGTGCTGGGGGAAGCAGTAGGGATGCTGGAGGCTTGAGAGGGACCAAGCTTTTCCATGGGGTCTGCAGCCATGGGGCCAGGGGGAGTTCTGTCACTGTCTCTGCACCGCAGATGAGGCCAAGGCATGGGGGATGAACTTGGGAGAATGAACTCCTGCCCTCCCTGCCTGCACATGGGTGCTGGCTGTATGCACCCCATGTCTTTGTAGGTTGACATCTCCCCATCCCGTCTCCCACTGGGAGGATGTTGGGCTCTGGCAGCTCCTCCATCCTTGCCCTGTGATTGCCCCCTGCCACCTGCCGCAGCTTTTCCTGGCTGTCCCTTGAGCCAAGGCAGTTGGTGACAGGGGATCTGACCAGATCAGACGTGGGACAGGGTTCTCCTGGGAGCGGCAGGTTAATAATAGCATCTGGCCGGGACATGGCCCAGTGTGTTGGCTGGGGCGGGAGGGCAGCCCCCCGGGATGCAGGCAGCTGCTGGAGTGACTCTCTGCCTGCTGCTGCCTATGTACAGGTCTCCCCTGCTGAGAAGAACACCAGTGAGACACTGTGCTCGCTCAAGTTTGCCGAGAGGGTTCGCTCTGTGGAGCTGGGTCCTGTCTCCCGCAAGGCTGAGCTCGGCTCCTGGCCCAGCCAGGAGCAGCTAGAGGTAAATGAGGGGCTGCCTCTCCTCTTCACTCTCATCCCTTTGTGTGTGTGGGTTCCTTCTGTTTTGCCCCCATATGGGTCCCAGGGCTGTTTGCTGTTGGGTCCCCTCCATTGGGAATCATCACTTTATGGGGCACAGGCTATCCCTAAGCAGTGATATCTGGCCAATGCTGCCACTTTGGCTCTTCCAAGCCCTGTTTTACAGCAGCCCCATGGTACCCCCAGAGCACAATTGGACACCGCATTGCCCATCAGCCCATCCCTGTTCTTTCCCTCTGAGGACTGGCATGGTCTGATCCTGGGGCTGTACCCCTTCATCTTCTCCCAGGGTGACTCTTCAGGGACTACAGCACCCCTTGGCCGGGCCCACATGTCCTCCAGCCTGGGGCACCTCTCTGGCCGCGCCGCCTCCATCCGCAGGAAGCTCCAGCCCTCAGGTGGGTGGTGGGACACCCCAGCCCTGCTCTGCACCCCAGGTAACCCGACAGAGCCCCTCCATCATTGTCACAGCCTCCTGCCCCCGTCCCAGCCAGGCACCAGCAGGCAAAGCCAGTGGGGGGGGGGTAGCTGGTTTGTGATCCAGCTCGTTAACTATTGGCTAACTAGCCATGGGGAGCCTGGTTATCACTTCCCAAAGAGTGCCCCACTGTGAAGCCGCATCTTGGGGTGCCCACGGGCTGAACCTTTCTCCCTTCAATTTCAGCCTGAATTAGGGGCAGCCACGGCTGCCAGGTGAGTGCCTGCGGCCGGGAGCTGGTGGAGGGCTCTGCTTGGCCCCGCGCAGGGCAGGGCAGGGGCGCTGGGCTCTGCTGCTTGCAGGGGTGCTTGTGGGGTGCTTGTGGGAGCAGTGCAGTGCAGCATCTGCCGGAATGCTGCCGATGGGGTCAGGGCAGTTCTCACACTTCTCTTCCTGCAGGGAAGCTGAGGCCTGTGCTGCTGTGACAAGTGCCAGCCCCGGCACCAAACCTGCTGCAGGACCAGGCTCCACATGGTGCTACTGAGAGCTGGCTGCTGGGAGACACGAAGGCTTGTGTGCCATCCCCTCACACAGCAGGACTAAGAACCAGAGGGTGATGGCACCTCCCACATGAGCAGCACAGAGCCAGGGTCTCCCAGCAGCCAGACCCCCATCGCAGGGTGGGGGCAAAGGTGCTGGGCAGGGATCTGCCCCCTCAGACCCTCTGCTCTGTGACCTCTCATTGTTGCTGGATGGATGTTTTTAGCCCAGGAGCTCCTGGGTGCTCCCTCCATCTCTCCAGCTTTGTTCCTAGAGGTATCTTGGCTGGAGGGGGTGCTCAGAGCCAGGCGAGCTCCTGGAAATGTCTGCGGGGGGCCAGCTTGGGGCTGCATTGGGGCAGCTGCCCCATGTCTTGTAGAGCAGTGCTTCCCCTACTTTAAGCCAGAAAACAAATCCTAGCAGCTCCTTTCCCTGTGTAGGTTTCTCAAGCCTTGTTGTTGCATGGAGGCACCTCAGTGCCATGCATGAGCCGAGCTGCTGATCCCCATGGTGCCAGTGCTGCCCTGGCACAGTAGTACATGGCACCAGGGTGGGTTTAGCTGTCTCGAATGAAGCTATTGTAAAGTTCTTTACCAGTTGTCTTGTCAAGAGCGATCACAGCGTGGTCAAGATGAAAGTGTTTGAAATACTTATAACCTGTTTACATGGTCTTGGGATGGAAAACAAGCAGAAAACAAACAAAACCCCTCTCCAACCCTCCAGCCCAAAAACTGTTTCACTATGTATGGGGATGAAGGCTGGCAGGGGTATGGGAGGAGGTGGCATTGACCCTCAGACCTCTCAGCACCCACTCCCGGGTACACTTTCTCCTGTTGCACATACTAGACCGGCTGCACTGATGGCTCCTTCCTACCAGCTCCCCTCCTCTTGCTCTTCCACAGCATATTCTATTAAAAAAAAAAGGCAAAAAAGGGAAGAATAAATTTAGCCTTTTCTAAGATTAGATGTTTCTATGTATTTTAATAATAATAAAAAAGCCTGTTTTGTAACAAAACTTATTTCAAATAAACTGTTAAAGCCAGTCCTCCTTCTGCTGTTGTTTCTGGGGCAGGATGTATGGGTGGGTGCTCCCTCCCCTGGCACAGCACCTCCCTTACACCTGGGAAAGCCCATGAGGGGCTTCCTCCTGGAGCTGTGCCTGGGAAAGCCTGGCACCACAGACCCCAGGCTGCAGCTCCCCTCTTCCCTTCGTTACCATGCGATGGAGCTGTCAAACACTAAGTAAACCCCAGCACTGCATTGTCTTGCTCTACCTCATGCTTCTCCCCACGGTGGGGACTCCTGAGGGCTGGCGTGGAGCCTTATCACACCCCAGTTGGGTCCAGGCGTGGGATCATCATCAGAAAGGGCCTAGGTGAGGCAGCAGCAGTGCATGCAGGACACACACAAAGTACACAGCATCTTCCCCCTCAGTCCTGCTGTCCCGCAACCACACATTGCCAGGGCCTCTTGCCCCATGAGACACCTTCAGAGACACAGAGGAGGGCAGGACACTCCCCCTCACTCCCAAATCTTGACCATGTTTGGATGAAGCATCAGCAAGATTGGGATTGGCTTTAGCTTTTCTTTTTCTGCTCAACCATACGAACCTCATGAAGTTCAACAAGACCAAATGTTGGAGCAATCCTCATCACAAACACATGGTGCGGGAGACAGGATGGAGCAGGCCTGAGGAGGACTTGGGGTGTTGGGTGTTGAGAAGTTCCACATGACCCAGCTTCAATGTGTGCTTGAGCCCAGATCCCCCCTGTGTGCTGGGCTGCATCCCCAGCGCGTGGGCAGCAGCTCGAGGGAGGGGGTTTCTGCCTCTCTACTGTGTTCTGGGGAGACCCCCCCTGCACTCCTGTGTCCAGCTCTGGGGCAACAACACAAGAGGGATGTGGAGCTGTTGGAGTGAGTCCAGAGGAGGTCACAGAGATGCTGCGAGGGCTGGAGCAGCTCTGCCTGGAGCCAGGCTGAGAGAGATGGGCTGGGGCAGCCTGGAGAAGAGAAGGCTCCAGGAAGACCTTAGAGCAGCTCCAGTGCCTGAAGGGGCTATAAAAAACATGGAGAGGGGCTTTGGACATGTGCCTGTAGAGAGGACAAGGGGGCATGGCTTTAACCTGATAGAGGGGAGATGAGCTCTTAGGCAGAAGTTCTTCCCTGTGAGGCTGCTGAGGCCCTGGCACAGGTTGCCCAGAGAAGCTGTGGCTGCCCCATCCCTGGCAGTGTTCAAGGCCAGGTTGGATGTGGCTTGGAGTAACGTGGTCTAGTGGAAGGTGTCCCTGTCCATGGCAGGGAGCTGGAAATGGATCAGCTTTAAAGGTCCCTTCCAACCCAAACTAATCTGGGATTTTGATTTTGTCTGGTCCCACTATCCAAACCCAAAACAGTACCCTACGCCCCCAAAGACCAGCACCTAGCTCAGGAGTTCACAGAAAACCATACAGGCAAACAACCCCCTGCTGCTGCACTGAGAACTGCTGTAGCTCAGGTAGGGAGAAGGTATCTGCTTACGGCCAGGGGGAAGGACAAGTCACATTCTTCTCCAGGCTGGAAATACCCAGCAGAGTGAAACCTCCCCCAGGCTTTCAGCAAGTGAAACTCAGGCAGTGCTGTCTCTCTAGCTTGCTCACCACATCCACTTACTCATCCCAGCCTCCCAGCAGGAATGGTGAGAAGGGCTGGCTTCCCCCTGAGACACACAGGGAGCAGAGCCCTGCTTTCCCTGGACACTCCCAGGCAGGAGGCATGACAAGGTGAACAGGGCTTCAAGAGATTCAGACATCTAACACAGCTTCTTAAAAAAAAAAAGTTAAAATCTTTTAATAAACTCCATTATAAATTACAGTTTCCTGGAGAACAAGCTCCAGTGTATAATAAGATAGGAGACAGGCTGGGAGGAGCAGGGGAAGTAGCAAGAGGAACCTCTTTCTGCAGTGGAAAGAAAGAGGGACAGAAAGGTCCTGTCACATTTATTGTGGCAAAAATAGCAGTCCAGTGGATATAGAAAGACATTAGTCCACATGACATTCTCAGCCCTCCTAAATCCTTTTATCCCCAAATGTAAAAATATGAGAAGTCCTGTTCTGAGTCACACATTTTAACTCCTCCAGGTAGACCTCAGTTACCAGCAATGCCGATGATATTAACCTGGTGCAGCCCAGGGTGCCAGCAGGGCTTTCTGAGAAGCCAAGAAGCAGCCCTCTCAATACAGGTCCCTGAAGCTATGCCAGGCATGGAGTCTGGGTGTCCTGGCTCATGTCTGATGAAGGAAGCTCAATGGGCCAGTCCCACAGGGAGGTGAACTCCTTTCTGTAGAGAAAGGACACTCCAAGCCCCATCAGGCTGTTGTGGGCAACACAATGCAGAGAGAGAGTGGGGCCAGCAAGCCCCAGCCAACAGAGCCAGTAAACCAACAGCACACATGGGTGAAGATGTGACAGTGGGGTCAGAGCCTTACAGTCAGCAAAAGGCCATCACACACAGATGGAGTAGCTGACAGCTTGATACTGAGATGAAAAGCTGAAATGAAGCTGCCCCCCTAACAGGGCTTTGTGGGACCCTCCACCAGGCAAGTCCCCTCACACAGCACAGGTGTCTCTCCACACAGGTCCTCCATCCAGCCCATAAAGGCACCCAGGCTAGGCAGGCAACCAGCCAGCGAGATCCCACTTCCCTACTGTGCTGTGTGGGGTGAAGATGGACACACGGAGAGAAGTTAAATCCAGCCAGACCAAGGGGAGCTTGGCCACCTTCATTTGCACTGGAGGAGGTGGTAGTTGTCACTCCAGGACAGCCATGAGGAGGTGCAGTTCTCGAAAGGTACTACCATGGCGGCCACTGAGCCCAGACTTGTTCTTGATGATACTGCTGATGTTTTTCAGCTGTTTGTAGCACAGCCTGCATTTATGGAGCCTGCAAAAGCCAGAGAGCAGACACATCATGAATTCTCAGCTGCTGAAGAGAAGTGCTTGTTCCTGTAGTGCCAAAGATGCAACATAAGCAGGCGAGAAAACACAAACCCTGCAAATGGCCTGGAAGAGACTGAAATGTGAGCATGACTCTGCAGAAACACTATGTATTCAGCCCACATCCTGATGACAAAGGAGAATGGCATCCACATAAGGGCTCTTTTACTCCTCCTTTCCCCTTTGGCAGTAAAGTCCAGGGAGGAAGGAGGTGTGTTTTCAGAGGGCAAATTCTCAGAGCAGAGCTATCCTGTGAATGAACTGGAAATCCAGCTCCCAGCTGACAACTCATTATCAAGACTCATGTCTTGAGAGGTAGAGGCTGAAGCCACAGGGTGGTTTTACTCCTGACATACTGGTGCTTTGCTCAGGTATGACTTAATACACACAGACAGAAAAGCTGTCCTTGGTCTTTTCTCATGGCAGGAGCATTTGGTGTTGACAGACGAAAGTGCAGGCATGCCCAGTCTAGTACCAAAGCCCCAATGACAAGGAGCAAAGCTCACCAAAGAGAAAGACTGGGTCAAAAAAGGGAGCAAGTGGAGGAGGTAAGTGCCTCACCTTTCCTCTCTGGTGATGTCCACTCCAACAGAAGGTGGTGCAGTGAGAATGTCTGTGATCAGTGGCAGGAATCTCTGGAGAATGAGTTTCAGGGAGGTGCAGCCAGTCTGCACATAACTGAAAAAACAGAGAATTGGGTCTCACCTGAGTTTCATTCCTGCCCTCCCAGCACACAGCTGTCACTCACAGCCAGTCACTGGGGACAATCCACTCAACCAAACCCCCACCCACCACCTGTAACTTGGTAAGGAGAGCATCAGCAAGTACCCATACATTTTGGTTAGTCAAGACTGACAAAGTGAGTCCTTTTAAAAGGTCCTGGCATATTCTATGCTAAGCAAGACCTTTCTGCTCAAGAGCAGAGGTGTCCTGCTGAGGGGACACTCCATCTTAAGAGAGGGTGCATATTTTTTTGCCACCTAACAAGTTCAAAGCAATCCAAGTGATCCCCATACATGATTTCACTCCTCATGTTACACATCAACAGTCTCATTCCCATCTGTGTGCAGAGCCCACTTGTTCCACATGGATGTGAACCATCCTGCTGCCAGAGCTGCCTTCAGTTCAACACTCCTACTCCAAATCTCAATATCCTGCTCTTCCTGCCTATGCAGACTTCCCACAACTCCTCCACCACACACTTGGCAACTCCACTGCCCTTTTCCAGTTGTCATATTGGCATTATACTGTATCTACTGTAATTTTTCAGAATGCTCTTTCAGCTACAAAACATGCAGAGGAGCAATTCTAGGGGTACCTCCACATTCTCCCCCAACAGACCATGTTTTGGGAGCCTCACCTTTCATATTTACTTTGGAGTAGTTTTTCTACCTGTGGCAGGACTATAGCACACAAATCCAGTTTCCAGAGAGACCTGAAAAGAACATAAGCTGAGACAGGATTCTGAGGCTTTACAAGACCGAGTTGACACAAACACTGCTTCCTGGCAAAAAAAGGCCAAGCAGCAGCACTCAAGATTACTGAGCAAGTTCACTGACTCCCCCTTGTGATGGGAAATGGAAGGTTTTGACTTACTCCGATCAAACAGAATCACTTTATGAAGCTCTAAGCAAGGCACCATTTGCCCACCATGTGAGATATGAAATACATAATTAATTTAATAAATAATAAATTTAATTTAGCATTTTTATCCGATTTTGAGCAATTCAACACACCACAAGGGACCCATGCACCTCCAGCAGTCTCTGGTGCTGCAGACTTGAAGATCTGACTACAGGCACATGCATTTCATGCTGTCATTGCCCACTGGATACAAGGCAGGTACAAAGGAGCACTCCTGACACCAAGCCAGGTGCCTCTTAGGTACCCTAGGGGCTGCCGCTAAGCAGGACTCACGGTTTTTGGTTGACAATATTCAAGAGGTCCACGACAACAGACAGATCGTTGATTGCCACTGCAGAGTCCACAGAGTTCTGGGAGAAAAGGGGAAGAAGTCATCAAGTGCAAAGCTCAAACTGGCTAGGCTAGTGCAATTAGTATTAAGTATAGCTTTTTAAAAACAAGGTAGAGAAAACATGGACTTCACTAGGGAAGAGAACTCTCTCGTGAGAGTTTTTTCCATGTTTCTTTGTGGCCATTCAAGTGCAGGTGGGACACAGCAGCATTCTGCTTGGGGACAAAAGCTGTGAGACCCTTCATTTTGTGCAAGAGGCAGAACTGACCCACCGCAAGCCAGAAGAGCTGTTCAGCTGCTCCCATCACATAGAAACACACACTGGTTTGGGTTGGAAAAGCCTTTAAAGCTCATCCAGTTCCAACTCCTCACCACTGGAAGGGACACCTTCCACTAGAGCAGGTTGCTCCAAGCCCCATCCAACCTGGCCTTGAACACTGCCAGGGATGGGGCAGCCACAGCTTCTCTGGGCAGCCTGTGCCAGGGCCTCACCACCCTCATAGGGGAGAACTTCCCAAGAAGAAATCTTGGGAACTCTGTCAAATTAAAGCAATTTCCACTTGTCCTCTCCTTACAGACCCTTGTCCAAAGACCCCCTCCCAGTTTCTTGTAGCCCTTTTAGGCACTGGAAGCTGCTCTAAGGTCCCCTGGAGCCTTCTTTTCTCCAGGCTGACCAAGCCTCACAGGCCTTAGGTATCTCTACATCCTTGCCTTGATATCACTGGAGCTCCACACAGCCTGCACAGTGTCCAGATTCTTGCGGCGACTGGTGAGCACCACACACATGGTCTCGTGGCCTTTCCTGATCTGGGAAATGGCTTCCTCATCCACAAGCTCTGCCTGGCTTTGGTTTTTCACAGCCTGAAAGTAGATACTAGTGGAGCAGCAATAACAGCAGGATGGCACAGAAAGTTAGGAGCTTTCCCTGGCACAGGCGAGAGCTGGTTTTGGTGTACAAAGTCCCAGGAAATACTGACTTCCTTGAAGATTGTTTAGAAAGCCATTTTGAAATTGAAATGCTCAATTTGTTCTGATCTAAGTTACTTCTCTTCTGCTTTTTCTACATCAGTCACAAATATGTTTGAAGCTTTGGAGAAACTCTCAAAATTAAAAAATTTTGGGTGCAGAAAGCACCCAGTACATTTGCATGTCAGAGAACCCCCTTTCTGATGCCACCCAAACCAGACACCAGCCAGAAACTTTTCTTTTATCCAGAGATACTCACTGGTAGAAAGTCAGAAGCTTTCAGGCCAATGGGCTCATTTCTGGCTGCAGGAATGACCAACGGCTCTGCTCTGGTCAAAGTTGTTGAAGAGGCAATTGGTGGCTTCTGGACTGGATTAGACTGCAGGAGAAATTAGGATAAAAGCTCTAGCACAGCAGCCTGGCCCTATCCTGATGTCCTTTTTTTCATGACCTGCTTTCCTCTCACAGTAGGGTCCTAACGCAGAGGCAGTCTCCAATCTATTAGTACAGTTTAAAGAGTCAATAAAATATCTCTCAGGTACGTACTAGATGTAATTAAGATTTGCAAAGAACAGAGAGATGTTCCAGTAGAAGTGCCAAGTGCTGCCACTGGTATCTAAAATCAGGGTAAGAGGCTGTAGCCAGCCTGAAGGCTGAGAGAGAAGCCAGGATAATATATCCTGCACTTGGTCCTCTTCAGAGTGCACCACTTTGGAGATAAAAGCAGAAACACCATTGCAAGTGCAAGAACCGAACAGAAGCAATAGAGTCATTGCCTTTTGGAGGCTTGGCCTTTGATTCTACTGATCAGGCAAGACTTAGGGCAGGACAAAGCCTGAAGCTGCACTTTTACTGCTCTTCAGTAGAGGAATCGTCTTCCTTAGAAATGGTAAAGTCTCTAGCACTCATGTACTTTTCACAGTGGGAGTATGAACAGCTATTAACAGATCAAGCAGTACATACAAGTTCTTGCTTTGGCAACAGCATCTGGACATCTGGAGCTCGGGAGGGCTTCACTGCTTCCTTTGCAGCTATGGGCTCTACCAAGAGGGAAAGAAGTGAGAAAGCGGAAATTGATTGTTCCTGTCAAGAGAAGTTGATGGCAAAGTTTCTGTACAGCTAGATTACAAGTAGTCTTTTCTGCAGATGTGAAGCTCTCCCAGCTTCGAGGGTCATTAACCCCATTCTCCCCAAAGGGTCATTTTGGTACTCACCATTCTCGGGTGGGGCTGGAAAGGGCTCACTGTTCCGAGGAGGAGTGCGACCTACAGAGACAGGGAGCTGAATGAACAAAGAAAGAAGCATCGAAGGCTACAGATTAGCAGTAAGTCAACCTTGGAGCTGGGAGAACTCCCAAAACTCCACACATTTGGGTAAATAGCTACAGGGGAATCAGAGTTATCTCCTTCTGATCGTGACACTTTTGTTTTGTTTAGCCAAAGGCTTTCAGCCTTTATGGATGAGAGATGAAGAACTGACCCATGTAGTTCATTGCTGCTGTAGAGGTGTGAAGCACGAGAAAAGGCACTGTCACAACAAATTGTATGAGAAAAAAAAAACATAAATCACCACCTGGTAAATTGATTTACATAAGTAAATCCAATTAATGATTATTAATTTCTTAAAAGGAGTTACCTAATTTTTCACATTCACATAAAAATGACACAGGCCTTGCACTATGCTTCCTAAACAACTACTTCTGCTTTAACAAAACATTTTGTCTTTCCTTCTTTAACAGAGGCTGCTGATTTTATAAATAGCACAATTCTAAGTTAATAAAGATCCTGTAACACAGTAGTCCCCCTAATCAAAACAAGAAGGCAGCATGCTTTGCTGCTGTGGCTGCCCCACCCCTGGCAGTGCTCAAGGCCTGTCTGGACAGGGCTTGGAGCAACATGGTCTAGTGGAAGGTGTCTCTGTCTGTAGCAGGGGTTGGAACTGGATGAGCTTTAAGGTCCCTTTCAACCCAAACCAGGCTGTGAATCTATGCTTATAATGGAGCTCTGAATTCTGAGACAGGCTTTGACCAGACATCACTGTATCCAGTAAAGGTGCCACCTCCTAGCAATTCACAAACATCATCTGTGCTTCAGCACTCAAAAACCCCTTTCCTAAATTCTCCCAGTCACAGACAAAGCCTCTATGACAGCAACCCAAAGTTCACTTCTACTGACCCAGTTTAGCAACCTACAGGGCTAATACAAACACTACTCAATAGCATAACAAACCCTGGTACTGACATATAGCATTCTTGGGCTGGAAGATCTCATTGTAATCCTCTGGGTTCTGGATCTCAGCCTTTGATTCCTTCTCATCCCGGTCATCTTCACTGCTGGGACTGCGCCTCTCACTCTCTGAGTTATGCTTCACTCTACTGCAGAAAAAGAGATGCCGTCAGAGCAAATCATATGAACTCTGACAGACAGAAAGCACTAAACTGTCCTCACGTTTCCTTAAAATCTTGAAACACAGCAAACTAACAGATTCCCTACCTTTGTGGCTTGCTGCAGCTAGTTGAGGGCCTGTCATAGATGCGGCGAAGGGAGGACCCCGTGTGGGTAGGTGGCACAAGAGGCTCATCATCCCTGATTAGCCCATGAGGAATAGAATCCGACTTTGTGACTCTGCTGAGATCCACAACAAAGGAAGAGACTGTGCTTTGTGCAAAGGAAACACCTATCTGCAGAGACAAAAGACCAAGGTAACTCACCAGGGAACAGGGTGCACACCCTGAGCCTTTATCAGAGCAGGCACCACGCAGTGACTGTGCACGACTGCTTGAGAATTTCCCAGTTAGGTGCTTTGGGTTTTTCAATTTGAAGCAACCAGTGTTTTACAAAAGGCTGTAGTAAGACTTTTGACAAGCATAATTTCTAAATACTGGTCAAACCAAGTCCCACTTCTTTCCTTCAAAAATCAAAGAGAGACAAAGTGGAGCATGTCACTGCTCAAAAGCAAAAGCACACATTCTTTGTCTAAGCGCTAGGCATGTGGCAAGCCCTGGCTGCTTACACAGTCTGACAGAACCTTTAAGGCCTGAAAGGAGGCAGGAGAATTTTATCTCATCTTTTGCAGCTGCCTGTCCCCTCCTTCGGAGCAGTGGCTTACCAGCTGGTTGTTGCGAACAGATAAATCAGCTACTTTTCCCCAGTTCACCAAGACCACGTCAAAACAGCGCTCTGGCTCCCAGCCATACACACGCAGTGAATCCTGGAAACCACTATACAAGCAGCAGCCATCTGGGTTGAAAAGCACACACCTGTGAGGAAGGCAGGTGGAAAATTAGGCACACACAATCTTCGAACCTTCCCACAGTGACCCTAGAGGTGTATCCCTGTCTTCATTGAACACCCCTAGAAATGTGTCTAATAATAAGCCTACCAATCTGGAATTCAGATGTGCAACCTAGTGGGCCTGGACAACATCTCCAGCAGCCCAAACTTCTTCCCAGTAAAATCCCTTTCAGGAAAAACTCCCTTTACCCACACTTCAGTCTCTGCCTTGGACACTGCAGTAGGAATTTAATATACCTGACGGGAGTAGCCTCCTCTTCAATACAGCTCACCACTTGAAACTTCTCTAAGTCCCAGAACCGAACAGTCCTGTACACAGAACAGAATAAAAATCATCACTCATCCCTCTAAAGATCTGCTGTAGGATCTAGAATTGAAATGATGCACAAACTGCTAGAATGACTTTTGCCATCATGCACATACAAAGACACTGCACAGAAGGCCAGTCGAGATAAGATCCATAATACAGCCACAGATGCTTAGAGGCTCTAGACATGAATATGTATTTATTGCTGATCCAGAACTAAGAGAACAGCCTGCTAACTGAGCAGGACTACTGGCTGCTCAGGATGTCAGCTGGACTAGCAAGACGCTTGAGGCTATAGCATTGTTTTCTGGTGTGGTAGAGAGGGCCACCAATTTTGGACAAGAAGACAAGACCTCCATGTGCTTCACATCACAGATGTGATGTGCTGCTGGCGAGATGTCAGGCTCTTGAAATGGCACTTTTAAATTGTGTCACATTCCTATTTTCCACATTGCTAAAAGGAAGGGCATCAGGAAAGGGAACATATACTATTCCCTTCTTTCTCCCTCCCCTTACATACCTGTCAGAGCTACCAGATGCCAAAAGGTATTCATTGGGATGGAATTCAACAACGTTTACTGGGCCAGTATGTTCCGTAAATTCAAACACTAGCTTCCCAGCTACCAGATCCCACAGCTGGAAGAAAGAAAGAGCAGAAACTCTTGAAAGAACTTTGTATTAGAGAATTCCAATACACTTCAGGTTTCCTTGTACTGGCAACTTTCTAATGCTGCTTCTGCTCCAGGAACGGACTCAATGCTCAGGAAAGGAGTACAATCCCAGTCATTTGAAGCTGCTTTTCGTCTGGGTGTTTTTCAGGGTTTTGTTTGTTTTTTCCCCCCTGGAATTTTCTTTTAAATTTTTCATTTCATTTGTCCTCTAGAAGTTTCTGGTTTACATTTAGAGACTGTCATAAAATACAGCAGATTCACCTGTTCCCACAGATTATATCACAAAAGCAAACAAACAGAAAAAGCCCAAAGCTCTGAATCCCTTAGCATTAGCAGCCACTGACAAATCCAGAGTGAAACAACTGATCAGGTTATTTCATGTGAAGCTGAAACCAAAAACCAGTCCTTTGTTCACAGACCTCCATACTACACCTGAAACAACTGAAGTCACTGTTTCACTTGATACTTTTCTGAATTCCTTCTCTGTTCCATCCTGACAGCAATTTTCAGACAATCATGTACAATGTATATGATATAAAGACAAGCTGAGAAAACTGGTTCTGCTCAGCCAAGAGACACTGCAAGAAGACCTCAGAGCAGCCTTTCAGTATCTGAAGGGGACTATAAAGATGCAGGAGAGGGGACTCTTCTTCAGGGACTGTAGTGATAGGACAAGGGGTGATTGGTTTAAAGTGAAAAATGGTGACATTTAAGTTGGATATAAGGAAGAAGTTCTTTTCTGTGAGGGTGGTGAGGCGTTGGCACAGGTTACCCACAGAAGCTGCGGCTACCCTATCCCTGACAGTGCTCAAGGCCATGCTCAACGGGGCCTGGTCTAGTGGAAGGTGTCCCTGTTCAAGGCAGGGGGCTGGAACTGGATGAACCTCAAGGTCTCTTCCAACCCAAACCTGTCTATGATAACACACTTCTACTGAATTCATTGTGCAGAGCAGAAACTGGTATGGTGAAGCAATGTAACGTGGGCAACTCATTCTGTATCAGCTATTGAGAAAACCGAGGCCACTGTTCAGCTCTCACAACTCTCACCACCACCAAAACTTGAATTTTCATGTGCATAGTGCGAAGATGTCTGTTGGATAAGTGCACTGCAACACACGCAGCTCTCTTCTGGATGTTACGGGCCACTGGACATGATCCTCATAAACAGACTGGTTCTTGCAAAGCCACAGGGCTCAGTCAGCTGCTTAATTAACTAAAAGTGTTTATGAGCGAGTGCTGGTAATGCCTGGTAAAAGATGATCCCAGCATTCCTATGCACCACAAGCACATAAGGAAGTGTCACAATAAATTACCTTCACAGTGTGATCATCAGCAGCAGAGGCTAACCACTTCCCATCAGGACTAAAGCGGAGACATCGAACTGCTTCTGTGTGGCCCTGAAATGAGAATAACAAACAGTATTTTCTTCTTTTTTTTTTTTTTTTTTTCTCCCTTTCTTTTGAGGGAATTCTGGCTTTTGTGTTTTAATTCTATACAATACAATGAAATCAACTGACTGTTTCACAGAATCCACAGCCTGCAGAACACTGAACACTCACCCACACTAAATGATTCTGTTCATTTCTGGCAACACTTTAAGTATGGTAAATACAGATCTGACTTATTAAGAAACAATTTAAAATTACACAGATTTATGGGTGGTCACAAAGAAATGTTGTCCCACTAAGTTGGTTTCTAAACTAAAAAATACAAAGCAAGTCCTTTGGGTTAAAAAACGCCTCAAGAATAGAACCATCCTAGTGTGCAGGGGGGACTTGCATGGTAATACCAGTCACCATATAAAACAACACTCATGGATGCTCTCCACCCCACACTAAAGCAAACCAAACTACAGTAATTTAAGTCCTGTGATACCCATTTCACATTCCCATGCAGCTCACAATGGCCTGAAGAGGTTTGCCAGGCCACTTCACAAATTGTGCAGATCTTATTTTCATACTGGAAAACTAGGGAATTAATTGTACACAATCACTTTAAAGTTTGTTCACAAGTTCTCAGCAGAAATCTTTCCCCACTCTTTGCCTGAAAACTAATGAAGCATTTTACCTTGTACCTGAAGACACAGCTTTTTTTTCTTACATCCCAGAGCTACAGGGAAGAAAGCAAACAAAGGATATATTTAGACCAGTAGGGAGGTAGCTCAAGAGTCCCGTAGCAAGAGCTCTCCCTGTAACCAAGCCGATATGACACTAACAGAACGAAAACACTGAAGGGGCTGTTGAACCCCTGTTCGCTTTAGGGGGTTTTCTAACCCAATTTCCCAAGTAAGAATCACTTCTATAAGGTATTTCTTACTACAGAAGCTTGGTTCCTACAGTGTAGGATAAACATGAAGCAGATGCAATCCACAGCAACCAGGACATCTGTGCCTGGTGACACCTGGACTTGGCTGGCACCATGAGCCACATTCCACAGCAGAGGAGTCACACTTCTAAGCTGCCTTTTCAAACACACACGCATAGATTTCACAGGCACTCACAAATTTGCCTGCCCACACACACTGAAATGATGATGTGCAGCACCTACCAACAGCTTGGCACAAAGCACATTCTGGCACTTTTCAAAACAGACATGTTGCAAGTACGTGCTCCTCTAGGAGAAGAAGGGTTTTACCTTAATGTTTGTGTCCAAAGAGCCAGATGCCACAATGCTTCCATAAGGATGGAAATCAAGGCTGCAGATATTTGCTTTGTGGCCAAGTAAGGATCGAAGAACTGGGAAAAGAAGCAGCACAGCAAGAAGGAATAGAGAGAAAATATTTAGCAGATCATTTCCTTCAGACACCATGCAGAAGTTTAGCCATACTATGCTCACCATTAAGCACAATGCAACATACATTAGACATGGCACATACTGTATACATTATTTTATGGAAATGTTTCTGACCTTGCCCTTGCAATGCAAAGAAACAGCAATAGAGGGCCCATGTTCAATGATCCTAATGAAGTTATTCTAATGAACTCTTGTCCTTAGATGTGGAAACTGAATAAAACTCCAGAGGCCTCCATGCTGAAAATGAAAAACTGAAAAGCCAGCCACACTCTGATGCAGCTTCTAGGCAGCTTACCTTTCCACCTGTTACACTGAGAGAAAAACAGGGTAAGGGAGGGGACAACAGTTTTAGCCAGGAAGTAAAAGGGACATTTGGTTGCCTGGACTCTGCATTCCCATCCAGGCACAAGCCCGACTTCCGTCTCTTAGGTTCCAATACTCTCCCTGGACTTCTTCAATTGCTCCTTGCAAAAACCATTCCTAAGACTGGGAAAGAACAGCTGAGAAGCAAGAGACAGAAGAATGGTTGCAGGGTTTCAGCAAGTTAACAACCAAGTAACACCCCTTCTAATTCTGGAAACCAGAAAGGACCCTTAGAACTGGAACACTGTATCTCTGAAAGCAGGTACTCACATTTGAGGAAGAAAAATTGCACAGATAATAACAAGGACAACCCCTCTCCATCATCTGTCATCTGGAAAAGTCTGATGATTCCCCTAGCAGAAATGAACTGAGCCAGAGTGGTCATTTACACAGACACTGGCTCATAGGTGTTCTAATAAATTCAGTCAGATCAGCTACTCTGCACTTGCAGAGCCAAACTGGTTTATTACTGAACTGGCTCTTAACTGTCTGAATAGCAAAAGCAGTTTTTATTATTTATGCCACCTGCTGTCTGCCTTCTTAGCTCAGCCAGCGAAAGTCTATCTTCATTACATACTCTTTCCATGAACAAATAGCAACCTACAAGAAACAGACAGTCATTTTACGGATTCCTGCTAGAATGCACTCACAAGATGCAAGGTTCCTTTGCAAACCTGTTCTGCGATTTGAGAAAAAGGCAATAAATAAAGCGTGACTCAATAGTTGGCCTTTAAAGGATCAGAGCTCGATGAGCTCATGGCTTTAATGATTTGTTAAAAATTAGGTCTTTCATGCAAGAATTGAGGAGGAGAAGAATCAGCTGACAAAAAAAAGAAAAGTCAGAACTGAAGAATGAGAACAAGGGGTCAGTAAGTGAGGGACTCCTGCACTTGTCAGAACCTAATATACTTAAAACTTCCAATTTGCCAACCTTAAAAGGATCCAAAATCAATTTTAAGCTGAGAATCTAGATACAAATTCTATTTGCTAATTACTCTACATATGCATGGAAACTCATCTGGGATATAGACGTCAACACACTTGAGCCAACATGAGAAACTATTTCCTTGGATCAGTCACCACAATACATGTAGAAATTTCTGCTTGAGTGTCCATACACACACAGCTCTACAGCCTCAGCAGGAAGTGCACAAAAGCTCTCTAAGAAGACGGAAATTAAGATGAAAGCAATGCCAGGCTCCTACTCCTTCATAAGTTAAGAACCTTTTGGGTTACCGTATGTATTAAGCATAAGGATGTTACAAAAAGCATGCATTAACAGAACTCATGGAAACATACTTTTGGCAGCTTCCAGGTCCCAAACTCGAATGGACCCTGACTGGGACCCTGCAACAATGAGTTTCTCATTCATATTGACCTGTAGGCTCTCAATGGGCGACGTATGGCCTGTCAAGCTCTGCAAAGAAAACCACAAGTCACTATCAACAGCTACTGACACAGCCCTGTCCATAATGGCACTGCTCATGTCTTTATCCATGAGTTCGAACCATCTGGTTGCACCACTGCTTCTTTTTCCACATCAGCTACCACTATGATAGAACACCCTAAAGACCAACTTTAAACTGCCAGAGGAGAGACTGAGATGACACCTTAGGAAGAAGATCCTGGCACAAGTTGCCCAGAGAAGCTGTGGCTGCCCCATCCCTGGCAGTGTTCAAGGCCAGGTTGGACAGGGCTTACAGCAACCTGGTCTAGTGGAAGGTGCCCCTGCTCGTGGCAAGGGGTTGGAACTGCATGAGCTTTAGGGTCCCTTCCAACACAAATCAGTCTGTGATTCTATAACTCTCTATAGTCATCACTGCACATAGCACCATGCATGTATCTTCCACATCACCTCACTTTCTGGGGTACACTGACTAATTTTGAAAGGATGCATCAACAGAGATACAGGTATTTAAACATTAGGTGCTCATGCCCAGACAATGTTGACACACACATTATAACCATTATGCTGTGCAAAAACAACAGCAACCTGTTTGCTCTAAATGGGTCACAAAGTATCATGAGCCAGTTACAAAATCAAAGCAAGAGCAAAAGCAGGGCTACTTCAAAACCTTCCCATAAGCAAGGAGCTCCACTGTTGCTGCCAGCAGGGGCATCACATTGATAGCATGGTGCTATGCTGAAGTATAATTTGGCATCTAAAAGCTTCCAAATTAGGTAAGTATTTTAAAAAGGTCAGTATTTAATTAGTACATAAGAATATTTAAAACGAGCTTTAGCAAACCAATACAACTACTCTGACTTCTTACTTGTCAATTAAGCAATATTCCATGCTTTATTCCACCCTCGAACAGATCTTTTTAAGTAGCTAAGCTAGCTAGCTCACACACACATACACAGGGAACATACTGGTAACACCAGCTGGAAGCTGCCTGTTCTGATGAGGCTTTTCTAGGGTTTTTCATATGCAACTGAAATCCTCTACATACTCTACTGGTGCAACTGTCACCACTTAGTAAGACAGCTTGAACCAGAATCAAATTGCAGTGCTACTTGAAAAGTTCCCCTTCATCATCTTCCCCAATATATAAACATACAGAATCCTAATATAAAGACTAAAAATGAAATTCAGAGGACAAAATATAAAGCACAACCCCCCAAAACCAAGATTCTTTTGATATACAAGAATGGCACAAACCCTCAGCAGCTCCAGCCAGTCCCTGCCTCTCAGAAACACCAGCTTCCAACATCTCTCAAGAAGCATATGAGAGGTACAGTTCCCTACTCCCACAGAATAGGTACAGACATTCAGTCTTCCAACTTTCTTGTGGAAGGCAATATTCTAGTTTCAAACTACTCCCATGCCACCACCGAGGGCTGAGAAGATACAGCTTAACTACACTTTGGAATCAGCACAGCACTGCCAAAAGTGAGCAACTCCTTTTGCACACATTTCAGTCTCTTTATACAGTAAATGAATGGGAAAAATAAAGTAGACACGTTCTCCTCTTAGCCTCTTTGATCCTACTTTCCCAGCTGCTTCATCACAAAGTTCATGCTGGTTAGAGAAATACCATCCATAACACAACATCATTGTGGTGTTAATTAAGTGACAAGGGACACTGGCTAAAGACAACACCCACTCAAAGCAAAAGTCATGCAGGGCAGACATCTGTTAAACAAGAGTTCTGGTTGCTTTAGTGATCGCAACTGGGATAATCCTGCTCTTTCTAACAGGCTGTGCCCAGCACTACCGTTCCCCACCCTACAGACAACTCTGTGCTGACAATTAGTGGCTGCAGACAGGTGGGAACACATCCCACCTGGGATGTTTCCTGCTGTGAGGGCAAACTCCAGGGTATAAAACTGGGATTTGTAGCTGGCATTTTCAAACAGGCTGATCTCATATAAAACTCTGCATTTAACTATCTGCAGCATGTTACAAAAGACACAGTATTCATTATCTGGGCAAGCACTGGTCCAGCTGAAGCAGCCAGGCATTCCTGACCCTCTCTGGAGCAGTGGTCTCATCAGTTACTGAATTCTGTCCCTATCTTTAGATAGAATCCAGTCTTTGTGTGGTGAACTCTATTCACAAGTCAAACAAGCTACAACCCAACAATCTCCCCCTCACTCCCCACCCTCTGCACCTCAGAATTAATATTCCCATCCCCCACAAGTTGAAGACAGGTCTGTTCTTACCATGATGCAATTGGGCTTGTTGACTGACCATATATTGACCCGACAGTCATCTCCTCCAGTTGCCAGTAGCCGGCCTGAGGTTTTGCCCAGGACTAGTGAGGATACATTGCTGCTGTGAGCTGTGATCTCATCTAGACAAAAAGCAAACAGTTATTACAATTTTCATCCTATTCCTCCCCAGAAAAATATTCATCTTTCGGAAAAAAATTCCAGTTTCCACTGGACAAGCTGCAGCAGCTCACTGTTCAGATAAGAAGTCACACTATTATCTTGCTTGAAACAGCCTTTCCTGGTTCTGCCTGTTGTATGTAAGACATCTGCTGACCAAGCTTCACAACTCCAGTGCTCACATGACTCACAAAAAGCATCTTCTCTCACTAGCAGCAGCTTCGTAGCCTTTGAAGATCTGCTCAACTGTGGCAAGCTGCTCACAGAAGCTGCTTTACCTTCAGTATTGCAAGTGGGTCCAGGTAAGCAGAGGCATCTGAGAAGCTGCAAGAATATGCAGCAGCCAGAGTCATCTCATGAACAGCCTTCTAATGCTGTTCTAGAAAGCAGCAGCAGACTGTCCAACCCTGAGAGGAACTGGCAGATTAGCAGCAGTGTAGTTTGTTAACTTACACAGAAAAAGCCAGACTCAGCAGCGGGGGTAGGTGGAGCTCCCTTCTCTCAGCTTTGGCAGAGGCTTTGCTACGGTCCCACTGCATATCACAGGTGAAAACTTAGCAATGCAGGATGTGAAACTGTGACAAATGAGGATGAACACATATCCCAAAGGGCAGGAAAGAACAAATGGGACTGATACTAAAAGGCAGTTCAAAAACTGGGAGCTGAGGGGAAGCTTGGACAGTGAGAGGGCTTTGGAATGACACAGCTCTAAGGAGGCCTCATCACAACCAAGTTAGGGGCAAAGGAGGAGACAAACTAGCATCTTTGCTTAGACATCTGATTTTCACAGTGTTTTTTTAAATCCACACAAATTTCTGGAGGGGCTTTTGGTAGATGTGTTTACCAATTTCTGCCTCTTGTAGTTCTCTGAGAGATCACAGGATTTGCATGCCTAATAGTTATAAAACTTGTTTGTGGAAAGACAATCAATTCAGCTTTTGTTCAGACTGTTTTTGCTGGGAGGAGCAATTTGATTATTCTGCATGCAATACTAATCCAAAAGGATATTAGATAGCTGCAATAATAATTACAGGTACTTTGATCGCAAGCTCTCAGAGGTTTTTTTTGAAAGCAAAACTGCACACTTTTCACTTTAGCTGGAGAAACGCCTTTCAAATGACACAGGTAACTGAACCATAAATTACTTGAGAATGGCAAAATATGCTTGTATCATGTCGAAAGACGTATCTTCCATATGAGAGCGCTAAGGTATGGACGTATACAAAGACTTGAAGGAACAAACAGTACAATTAGTATTAATAGAGCAACTCATTAGCTAAAAATTGAAAGGACAGATGCTCAGTGCTGCTGCTAAGAGCAGTGCGTCAGCACCTCCCCTGCTTCCCTCCTCTTGATCTCATTTTTAATAATACATTTTATGTGTAAGAGTCATTGCTGAAGCATTCAACCCTCTGTTCATAAAAGCCATTTGTTATAGCCTGATGATGTGGCTAGATAGCTTCATCCACCCCCCAGCAAAATGCCCATTTCCTTAGACCCACAGGGCTTTTTGTAAATGAAGTATTCATCACCAGATATCACCCACCAGCTCAGTCATACAAAGCTCCTAATTAGCATCACCGAAACATTTCTAACATTCAGATTGCTTCTTGCTCTAAAGAGGATGCTAAAATGGAGCAGAGCCTAGCAAAAAATGAAGATCAAGAACTTCTGCCCACTTAAGGAGAATGGAGATTGATCAGCTTCCAGCTTTTTCTGTAACTGCAGGAGTCTCAGGGCTTTAAAGATAACACGGCAAATAGGCTTTCTGCTCCAAAAGGTAGGAAATTAAAGAAGTCAACTACCACAGCTCCCTTAATGTGTCAACAGTCAACGGAACTGTATTTCTGCTAGGCAACTTCAAGACCCCAAGTCACTGGTCTAAAGCTCACACTTTTGAACTCTTCCCATTGCTTCCAAGCATTTCACAACAGCTCCTATGGAATAATCCATCAGTGACAAGCAAAGCAGCTAGAAATGGACTGCCAGAAAGAGTTTACTGCTCCTCGTGAAGAAAATAAAGAGATGTAAACCAGCAGACTATTACCATCTCTTACAGAGCTAGTCCAAGGGATGAGACATACAGGCCCTGCAGAGCTCACCTCATCCCTCCCGCAGCAAAATGCTCAGTCACCTGCTGTCACAAGTGAGCAGCAGTGAAGGGCAGGCCAACCCGACACCGACTGAGGCAACTCCCCGCTGTGACCTGGGCTCTGGGGGTGATTTCATCCCTCCCTGCTGTTGTTGCACTGCGCTACTCATGTAGGGCTACCCAGAATAGCATGAGGGCGGCGTTACAGCACCTCATCAAGAAAACACAGGCTGTGAGCCTTTGCGAACAGCCACGACGAGGCCCTAAGCTGTTCCAGTGTGCGGCTGTGCTTTCAAAAGGGATTTCTAGAAGCTAAAATGTTCCGGTCAGCGCGCTGGGAAGAGGCCGGGGCACCCACACCCGAGGCAGGGATTAACCGGTTCCTATCACAAGCCGCCTCCTCCACCCCCCTTCCAGCTGGGGCAGCCTCTCCGCCCTCCCTCGGGCGGGCACCCGGCCACACTCACGCAGCTTCCACGCCGTCTTAGTGGCGACGGCTTCAGCCATGGCTCTGCTCGGCAAGGCCGCTTCGACGGGCAGGGCAGGGCAGGGCAGGGCAGGGCAGAAACGCCTTCCTCCGACCGGCGAGGCTCCCCCGCCCACCCGGGCCGCCTCTCTGCCGCCCCTCCCTACCGCTGCCGGGCCATCCTCCCACTCTGCCCCGGCGGTCCGGAGGCCAAACAAAGGCACCGCGGGAGCTGCGCAGGCCCCGATGCGCGGCGCTCCGAGGCGGGAAGGCCGTGCCGAGGCGGCAGCGAGGACGGGGCGGGGCGGGGCCAGGGCCGCGCCGTTGCCAGGTTTCAGCGCGCAGCTCCACCAATAGGAGCTGAGGGAAGGGTGATTGCTATAGCGACGGCAAAGCGGATGACCAATCGCAGCGCGGTTTCTTGGAGGAGCCTTTTAACCGCTGCCAATGAGGCAGGGCGGCGCGTTGGCTCTGTGGGGCCGCCATTTTGCGGCTGCCCTGAGGGGAGCGGAGGGAGCGCTGCCGCGTCTCGGCCGTCGGGGGAGCTCCAGCTGCCCGTTGGCCCGGAGCTGCGGGGGGCCGCCGAGAGGTGCTTCCCGCCCCTCTAGCTCAGGTCTCGCCCTATGGCTGTGGCGGATGTGTCCGTAGGAGACGGTTCCCCTCGCCGCGTGTCACAGGCAAGCCCCTAGCGGGAGGTGCTCTCCCGGGTCCCCCGCTCTCTGCGGCTCTTTGCCCGGTAACATTGGCACCAGCTCCTGTGACTCTTGCTGCCCGCAGAATCAGGCCCACCGGAGCCTCGCGTGGGTTTTCCTCCTTGAGGCAGCCGTGATGGGCGCTTTCATTCTGGCAGGGGTGCAGTCATGCCACTTCCGTGCTTTCCTTCCTGTCCCTTAAGCCAGATCCTCCATCTCTCAAGCCAATTACTAAATGAAATTATTTTTATGCAAGTCCTTGATAGTATGTATTAACTGATTTTTGGCAGCAGCTGTGTCTCTGGTGGCTATAAAAGGATTCTAAATGAATTTATTCTGGTGTTAACCTAACACTGATGGATTCCTAACCACATGCTTGCTTGCTCCTTTCTTTCCATCTTCTCACCCATCCCTTTCCTTTCCCTCTCCTCCTTTTCTGCCCACCTTTTTATCGTTCATCCTCTTCTTTTTCCTCCCCCTACCCTCCCTTTCTTTCTCCCTTTCTTTTTTGTTTAGAGACAGGGTTTCCCTTTTCTCCAGTTCTCTGAGGTCCCTTAGTCCTTCGCCAGTTCACAGTTCTTCTGTTTTGGACATTTTTTAGGCTTTCCTGAAATCCCTGATGATCACTTTCAGTAGGGCATTCTTATCTGAGCCCCTCTTATCTGAATCCCTCTATCTGCAAGAGGGAACTTGCAGATTTGTGAGCAATCTCCTTCCCTGGCCTGTTTGTATCTGTGCTAGGTTGCCCTACCAGCCAAGCACTGATGGAGAGGTGCAGAGCTGTCAAAAACGGTGGTGCTGTAAAACAGGCTGCTGCTTCTGTTAGATGGCTTGAAACACAACATGCTGTCATGAAACATCTCACAGCTCCAAAACTGGGAACTGGGAGGCCTGGGCAGACCTGTGCATTTGCTGTGGTGGGTGCTAAACACTGCAGCCCATTAGCTGCATAGGCATAATGAGCTGTAGTGGCTTCTGGTCTTAACATTGTGTTCATCTCTTAAAAACATAACAACACAGGAGAGAAATGACTCTTGCAATAAAACAGACAGTTGAGTTGGATGTTTCTCTGTAAAAGTTCTCTAGTATATCTATTGCATTAAAATGGACAGCTAACACAAATCACGAAGTTCAGTGTGCTCTAGTACATGCTTTGTTTCAGGTATGATATCCCTTTCTATGCTGTATCACAGCAAAGTGAGCTTCTGCCTTCCCCAGCTGCAACCAATATAGTCTTCACTGAAGATGACCCTTAGAGGGACCGGACCTGTAGGCAGAACCCCTGTGGGTGTCTGTAGTGCTCAATGTACTACAGAGTACATCAAGGATTGTTTCCTACCAGGTTCAGGGACTCACATAAATACCAATAAATGCCACACATAGTGACTTCCGTTTGTGGATCTTAGGGAATTAACCAAAACACTTGATTACCTAGAATTTATTTAATTGGGAATGCTTTTGGATTTGCTCCTGACTTTTTACCCTATCTGCCAGTATTTGTAAGTGGAGACATTCAGAAAGAAAAACAAAGACCTTAAAATCCAAAGTCTAACCTTTCAATGAGGTCAAAGACTTGTTACATTTGTTGTGATCTTACAAGTTCAAGATCTTTGCTTGTGCTACTTACAAAATCCAATTATAAAATTACAAATTTGCAAAAATGTTATTTTGTTGGAAAATAATCATTATTCCCAAATAATCCTCCTCTTATTGTCAGCAGCTAGGGTGCAGGTTTGGAGGAGTCCTGCAATACAATGTGCATAATTTGTATCCGCTTACTGAAGCAGACCTTAAAGGTGAGGTCTCACTCAGATCTGGGTTCTCAAGCATGATAGAATTACAGACAACAATGCAACTGCAGATAGGCCTTAAAGCAAAAGAGAAGAAAAAAAAAAGATAAGGGAATGCAATAAGTTTATGAAAATCTCCAACAATCTGTTAGTAACAAAAGATTTACTGCAGGCTTCAGCACCGATTCCCAGTGTCTGGTGTGTGAAGGAGTAAGAAAATCAGATGTAACCAAGGTGCTCTGCTAGGCGAGGATCCATGCGCAACTTATCCTCTAGAGAAAGGTATTTCTGTGGCGCCATCCGCTTTTCCCTAGAACAAGGGGGATGACAGAGAAAAACTGCAGCAGGACATCCAGTAGGGTATTGTTTGCAGATGACACCAAGCTGTGTGGTTCAGTTGATACCCTGAAGGGAAGGAATGCCATCCAGAGGGACCTTGACACACTTGTGAGGTGGGCTGATGCCAACCTTATGAAATATAGCCAAGCCAAGATCCTCTACCTGGGCTGGAGCAATCCCAGGCACAGCTACAGGTTGGGCAGAGAAGAGGTTCAGAGCAGCCCTGAGGAGAAGGACTTGGGGGTGTTGGTCAATGAAAAACTGAACATGAGCTGGCTGCAGTGTGCGCTCGCAGCCCAGAAAGCCAACCGCATCCTGGGCTGCATCAAAAGGAGTGTGCCCAGCAGGTCGAGGGAGGTGATCCTGCCCCTCTGCTCTGCTCTTGTGAGACCTCACTTGGAGTATTGTGTGCA
>JAOEHY010035474.1:11762-36809 GCA_025447955.1 Psilopsiagon aurifrons | reverse complement strand
AAGTTGGGGCTGTTCAGCCTGGAGAAGAGAAGGCTGTGTGGAGACCTCATAGCAGCCTTCCAGTATCTGAAGGGGAGCTGTAGGGATGCTGGGGAGGGACTCTTCATTAGGGACTGTAGTGACAGGACAAGCGGCAATGGGTTCAAACTTAAACAGGGGAAGTTTAGATTGGATATAGGGAAGAAATTCTTTACTGTGAGGGTAGTGAGTTGCTCAGGGAAGCTGTGAATGCTCCATCCCTGGCGGTGTTCAGGACCAGGCTGGACAGAGCCTTGTGTGTCATGGTTTAGTGGGAGGTGTCCCTGCCCATGGTGGAAGGGTTGGAACTTGATGATTTTAAGGTCCTTTGCAACCATAATTATTCTAAGATTCTCAAATAGCCTCAGTTTCTGGGGGGATGACTTGTAGACCTCCCCTGGGCACTACTTAGGCAGTCCAGTTACCTGTTGAGTCTCTGCTCTAGAAGGTTGATATGGAACATGGATTCAGAGCAACTAGAGAGGTAGTCATCCTTCTCCTTTGTGCTGAGCTGGTTCTTGTTTTCCTGAAACCACAGGTGTCTCTTTTGTAGCTCCTCCACCGCCTGTTGGGGGAGCAAGCAACCATGAGTCAGGGTAATGGAAAGAAGAGCAAGGAGCAAAGGCACACAGAAGTGCAACTCAAAGTTCAGGGAGCTGAGAGGAAGGAAACCACAAAATGGAGCTGGTTTACTTTCATGGATGGCAGTAAGATTGAGATGAGGTCTCACTGAACGAGATGATGAAAGACATCAAAACGTGGAACAGCAAGCGGCAGCAAAACCTCAATACTTTGCCTCCCTGTAGTCAAGAAGCACTAGGCACCTAAATCAGATCTGAGATAGGGACTTTCACCCTGGGGCAATTTTGTTCTTTGATCTCAGATGCTAACAACAGCAACAACAACAACAACAACAACAAAGGTAAAAAAGTAAAACCAGGCATGTATATGGCTCTTTAATCTTTGTTTCTTGCCAGCTGTCATAATTAGATGTGAGTTACCCTCCTGTCAGTGCAGAAGAGACTCCAAAAGCATGCACATCCTGACCGGGAATACCTTTTCAAGGCGAGCCTGGATGAGGTTGACTTTGTAAGTGAGATGATGCTTAAAATCAGTCAGGCAGACATCTCTGACACACAGGGCCTGCTCCTGGTTCAGCTTATCTCTGCACCCATTTTGAATAAGGAAAGGGGATAGGTAATCCAGATCCTGTTCCTTTTGTTCTAGGAGCTCATCCTTCATGGTACTCTCCTAGAGGGGAAAAGACAGAAAGAGTCATGGTCCCGTTTACCTACTTCCCCAAACACTCCATGATACAGCAAAACAAAACCAAAGGCCAAAATTCCTTCCCCTGTGGTCACCCCAGAAGGAAATATTTCTTTTTCTTAGTTTGATCAAAATTACTGCTTTGCATTAGCTTGGCATATCAACCCTTTCACAGTGTGTTTTTTTTATTCTGTAGTTTCTTTTCAATCATCCTTTTAAACATTTCTCCCCATTTCCTTGATTTTAAATACATCTCTTACAGAAAATGTATAATCCAGTGAGGTGCAAGAAGGCATCTGCGAAATCTCTGTATTAGGACAGGAAGACATTAGGACAGGGTGTTTCGAGTGACACAAGTTTATAGGTTGGTGAGTAGCTGGTTCTTGCATTTTTGCCCCGTTTTGTTTCATGGCAGAAGTTTAGCATGTAAAATTTAGTACCACCTTTTATAAACCCTCTATTCAGTCTAAAAAACTTTCACAAAAAGCATCCTGGAGATCTTGGAAGAACTGAAAGTAATTATTATTTTTGAATTTGTCCAGAACATATCTAAGTTCTTATTCCTCAACAAAGATCCTGGAACAAAACTGGCTGTGCAAGTAAGAATGAAACCCACAAAAGCAACTGATTGCTGTCACACAAAGAAGTGCGTGTTTGCCTAACAAAATGAGCCTGACTAGAAAGAAGCACCTTGGAATCCATTCTCATACTCCCTGCTGTAATCTCTATTCTCAACTAATACTTGTTAATTAGTTTGTCAATTAAACAAAGTAAAGCAACAATCTTTCTTGGTGATGCAGATTTTTCCAGGTGGTCAAAGCATGATCATATTGTTTTAATGGGAGCTCAGCTGAAGTTGTGCTACCTTACTAGGGGATCAGCCCAGGTGTTTTAATGGTACTAACAGCTACACAGAGGTAATTCTCAGACAGAAAAAGGTTTCTCTAGATTTATTTGTGTACTTGTAAGAAATACTGGGATTAATGAAGTTGACCTACCATGGCTTCATGCTGTCGTCTTCTCTCTTCATTCCTCTCTCTATTATAAATTGAAACTGATAATTTAATATCGGCTTCTTCAGTCTGACGGATCTTCAAAATAGTTAACACCTTCCAAAAATCAAAGAAAGAGCCCTCAGATTTCTTACAAAACAACAGTACTTTTACATGCTTGACCTGCTAGCACAGCAGATGCTGTGTACAAGAAATGCAGTACAGAATTAAATATAGGAGATCTATTCAAGTATGTCCATATTCCACTGATAGATAAAGCCAATAGTGTTTTTATATTTAGGTTGCTGCTCTGTCTTAAATTCTTGAACACAATTATTGATATTATGTGTTAAGAAAGTTCTTCCAAAGTCATGGTCTTGCAACTACTTCTGAAATGGCACCAACAGCTTTGTCTTATTCTTTGTCTCAACAGGATATACAGCACAAGCAATATGAATATTTTGTGTATTGATAGATCAAGAGAGGAAAATTTGGCAAGGTGCTCATGAGGTCACAGGGAGCAAACTTCAAATTTCTGGGAAAAAAAAAAAAAAGACTTTTGCAATCTTGTCCTGAGTTATTACTAGTATTCTGGGCTAATAGAATCGAGTACTTCTCCAGCTCCTTCAGGGGTTCCTCTTCCTCAGCAAAACATGAAAAAATATACAGTAGCTTTTCCTCCATCTGTTAAAACAGTTGTATTTAGCATGAAGTACTAGAAGTACTACATGGAGTACAAGTGCAAAGAACATGGATTTGTTACAGGGTCACAGTGCGATTAGCAGTACAAGCAATGTATTTTATGAAGTTATTTCCCTACAGCTGCTCTCACAAAAAGTTAGTTCAATGTTTTGATTAGGACTTCCTGGAAATGCCTAGCAACCAGATATATCAGATACAATATTCTTTCTTTTTGGTCTCATTCCCAGGCAAAAAAGCAGATATGTTTCCAGATGCCCCAGTTCATACATGGTCATTTGCTCCCTGAAGCTGTCTTTCAGAGAATGTAGAGTAAGAACAGGAGCTGGAGAGTGTGTGACTCTCCATAAATACATTAAAGCTACATCTTTACTGAACAATGGCTGGGCAGCAAGCTCAAAAATTCAGCATGGAGACCAGCTCTGTGGCACCAGTTCTATATTTTCCACAGCTTATGTTGAGAATACTTTGGCAACCAATCAGCTCAAAAGAGGTACGCTTCCTCAGGGACTGTAGTGATAGGACAAGGGGCAGTAGGTTCAAACATAAACAGGGAAGTCTAGGTTAGATACAAGGAAGGAGTTCTTCTCTGTGAGGGTGGTAAGGCCCTGGCATAGACTGCCCAGAGAAGCCGTGGCTGCCCTGTCCGTGGCAGTGTTCAAGGCCAGGTTGGATGGGGCTTGGAGCAACCTAGTCTAGTGGAAGGTGTCCCTGCCTGTGGCAGGGGGTTGGAATTGGATGATCTTAAGGTCTTTTCCAACCCAAACCATTCTATGATTCCCATGCCTGGCCAACTGTGACCCAATGTGGGCACCTCTCCTGTTACCTCTGCTTCAGATTGCCGGACTTGTTCCTTCACCCACTTCTCTTTCGCTGTCAGCTCCTTCAACAAGTTGTACAGATGGAACAAACTCTTGCCTTTCTCAAAGGACCCCGCCTGGAAGCAGATGACCTGGTGAATGCCAGTAGCACTCTCTGGGTGCATGAGAGCAGGTACTCTGCTATCAGAAATTGGCACAACTCTGCTATAGTCAAGATAGTGACACTGATTTCCATCACTGAAATATCTAACCCATAGAAAACACTTTATTAGACTTCATTTTGATTTTGAATCCATCAGTAATGTGAGGCAGATGGCATATCTTTCACTTTTATGTGGTTGGAACCAATTTTGCAGGATTACAGATGAAAGGATGGCACTTGTGCCCTGTGTATCCTCCCCAGTGGGAAATAAAAACTTTAAGAAAACTTGCTTAACATTAAAAAAAATCCTGTATTTTTAATCTCTCTTTGATTTTCCTAAGTATAATTGTGCAGCATTACTGCAGAATTTATGATTACAGACTCACATCAATGATGTCAGGGGAGTGACCCCCCCCAAATGAGAGAATTTGGCTTAATGACAGCACTCTACTTATTTCAGAAATCTTTTATTGGAGGCTGGCTATCTATCTATCTATCTATCTATCTATCTATATCTATCTATCTATCTATCTATCTATCTATCTATCTACCTATCTATCCATCTATCTATCCATCTATCCTATCTACCTATCTATCAGCAACACATTAAACTTTAGCATCTTGCTCTGCATCTGCAGGGTAAATTTAGAAATCCATGGCAGAAATAGATGGGATGTCTGGGATGTCTGCCACTGCTTCTCTGCTGTACCTCTTCTTCAAGAGAGAATAGCAGAGGAAATTTCTGCTTCCCTGCCATGAATCCACAGGACTGAGCCCAACAGCTGCTGAACCAGCACCCTGAAAAATCACAGTGTCTATGCTGCCTGATGACCAGATCTAGGAAGATGACCTCAGGCATGGCCACAGCAAGCCTTTCATGCTACAGTATGTCCTACATTCCAGGATGACAGTGCATCTCCAGGGGTGTTTGTGCTGTCAGCCCAGAGGGTGTCTGTGAGGGAGGTGTGCACATGGAGCAGAGGGCAGTAAGGCATGCTTGGAGTTCTTCAACTGACATTTCACCTTCCCTTTGTGTCTTGTGCTCTAGAAAAACTTTGATATAAGTAGTTTTCCTTCATACCTGGTATGTGATGCATGTTTCTGGGGTCATGAAATCTTTATGTTCTTTAGTAGTCCTGTCTGTCAGTTTGTGGAAAAGCTTCTTTGAGGCAGTAATGTATTTATCTTTGAGATGGTATGTCAGATGGATGTCCTCCTCTGTTATCAGGAAGATACATTCTGCGACATCTTCATCAGCAGCCTTTTCTGGGTTTCTGTGAAAACACTCCTTGATTTGCTAATGGGGGTGAAAAAAGGGAAATGGAAGCAGATTAAACAAAAAAACTGTGAAGATTTGCAGAGTTGGTTAAAAACCCAAGGGAAAAATTGGGGTTTTTTGCCTGGATTATGATGGCATCTCTTGGCCCATAGTCCTACTGTTCTTTCCTGTGCCTGAGGAAAAAGGCACAAAGCTGCTTAACCTAAAATGTTATTAGTTTGGGGTCAGAACATGAGATCATTTTAGTAGTTTTGAGTCCTGTGAAAATCTCATTCCAAAATCAATAGTCAAGCTTTTTTCCTTTCCTCTGACACACATTTTCCAAGTCTTAGTTTCCCATTTTCATTCTAGCCACTCAATGCAGTTGCTGACACCTGGTCACATTGTAGCTGTCAGGCAAGCAACCATGGGACACAGCAGCTGAGCAAGGCTGTGGTATCTCATCTGGAGCTTTGCCTTGACTGTGCCCACTGAAAATGAACCTAGAACCCTAGGCGGTATGTTCTGCACAGTACAAATATCACTATCACAGATATTCTTCTGTTCCTGCCTTGACCGTACCACGATAGGCTTGGAGTTTATGTCAATTCTCTGTGTTTGCTCTCCTTGTTTGCCAAAGTCAACATGCCGGAGGTAAAGGAAGTCATCCCGCCCCATGAAGTACTCTGTCATCCCACTAGCAGTTTCAACGCGCTTCTGGAGGCCATCGACTCGCATCTCATTGTAAAATTCCATTGTATGTTCAGTCTTGGGTTCCAGTGACGTATAGGTGTGAGCTGAGGGCATAACAGACATTAGCAACTATGATATGGTGAACATAAGTATGTCCAGAGGAAGTCTCATTTTCTTCAGCAGCAAATAAATGCACCCAAGAGTGTAAGAAGGGAATGTAAACTCCTCACCGCTGTGTACTAAAATGTCATTGCCTAAGGATGGCAGGATGGCTTTGCAAGGTCACTGCCTTCCTTACACAGTAATGCAGCAGTGAGTGGAGCATCGACCCTGCTTTTTCTAACTCAGGAATGGGCACAGCTTCTGGGTGAAATGCTGCTTGAGCGACAGATCTGATGCAGGACTTTCTCTCCCCCAACTGCGCAGCACTGACAGACCAAAAGAGGGACTTTTTACACGGAAACTGGCTTTTGATAGGGGCCTGTTAGGACAGGACAAGGGGTAATGGCTTTAACTTGACAGATGGGAGATTGAAACAAGATCTTAGGCAGAAGTTCTTCCCTGTGAGGGTGCTGAGGCCCTGGCACAGGTTGCCCAGAGAAGCTGCGGCTGCCCCATCCCTGGCAGTGTTCAAGGCCAGGTTGGACGGGGCTTGGAGCAACCTGGTCTAGTGGAAGGTGTCCCTGCCCATGGCAGGGGGTTGGAACTGGATAAGCTTTAAGGTCCCTTCGAACTCAAACCAGTCTGTGATTCTGTAATTCTAAAGAGAAAGTTTCTACTTCTATCACCTCCACTGGTAAAAGTGAAATAGATCACCATATATATGATAGTTATAGTTTTTTCTCCTGTTATGCTGGGAGGAGCACTCCAAGACTGTAAGCCAACAACCCAATTCTCTACTCTCTACTGGAGACCATATTATTTATCTAGGCAATTTTTCTGCACCCCCCACCAGGCTTTTGCCACTGCTGGAAGGATCCACATGGAGTCCTACCAGATGCAGTGGCTGCCCAATAACCTGGAATACCTTTAAGACAGAGGGAATGTCCTTTGCTGAAGTAGTCTGTGGTCAGCTGTGTTTGTTTATTCACTTCTCTCCTAACCAGGATGTCTTCTCGGTTTTCAAACCACTCTCTCACCTCCACTACATCAGTATCTGGCAGGACACAAAGTATATCACAACCCCACATTACCCTATTGGAGGTGGTAAGATTCATCTGATGTACACTCAGTGTCCATGCAAGCACCCTGTACTCCTGATGCTGTACAGTCACTGGAACTGGCCCTGTACACAGGGACATTTTGTAAATGAATCCTAAGCTACGTTTGAGTAGATAAATTATACCTTAGGAGAGATTATTCCTCTCCATCAACAAGAAGTAAAGTAGTCAGCTCAAGGGGAGAAGGTGGTATGGCACATGGCTACATTTAGGCAAGAGAAATTCCAACCCAAATACTTTATAATAGCATCAGGAGTTAAGGGAAATGAGATGGGGACATTACACTATCCAAGAGGACTGAGAACAGGACACTGGATGTCCAGTTAGGAATCTACACTGTTTCTTGGACCAAAGAATAATGCTTCTGAGTTCAGAAATATCCACAGACTGGGTATTTCCCATTCTGTGCCCACAGAAAGGGCACAGTCTGGGTATTTCTGTGGCTTCCATCAGCACCAGTGGGAATAGTGATACTACCGGATCAAATCAAAACAGCCTTCCATTTCTCTGAAGACTGAAAATCTAAGCAGCTGACCTGTGGCACTGCACAGCTTCATCAATGGGCTGTAAAACAGACTCAAAATTCTCACAGGACCCCCTGGCAATGCTGGAGAGTTCTGGGGCTTGACAGACAGCCTGATGAAGCATTTGAAAACGTGGTAGACAGTTCCCCCCGAACACGAAAGAAGGATGGGAAAGCACAAGAGAGACCCTGGCAGAAAGAGGACATCCTACCCTTCCCACCAACAGAACCCTGTTGTGTCTGCTCTGTTGTTGATCCAACCCCCTTACAGTCTGGCCCGGTGTAGATGGTGAGACGCTGCACCAGCCCATTGCCATTCAGGTACGGTGTCCATTTCTCCAGTTTTGCTTTGGTGTACACAGTCACCTTCTTCCCCTGGCAATAGCGGGTCTCAAATTCTGCAGCAGGAGATAGAGGTGTCATAAAGATTTACTCCCATGTATTCAGCCCAAGGTAAAAGAATTCAAGAGGGAGCAAACCGCAGCTGAAGGGAAGCCATGCATTTATTGATCACATTCAGCTGCCAGCAAAGCTGTTCAGACCCTGCCTTAAAGCTGTAAGTGTATAATAACTCTTTTCTCTCCCAAAGCAGGTATTTGATAATGCAGGCATAGCTGGAACAGAAAGTCCATCCCAGACAAAACTGGGATGATTTTCATCTGTCAGGAAAACACAGTGTGTCTGTGGAAGGGGAGTCTGGGGGGGGTTCCCAAAGAGGGGTTCCCGAAGAGAAGTCCCAAAGAGAAGAGACAGTGCACCGAGGGAAAGGATTCAACCTAATAGCTGTTGCACCATGGGCAAGCATTCAACCGAATGGCTGTTGCATCTGCGGCACTTCACTGCTGTACCTTGTCCATCCTGAAGGGAGAACTCTTGAGCCAGACAAACAAATATCCCAAATCCACTAAAAGAGTACCTGGGAGCAAAGCAAAAGGCAAAAGAATACATACCTCTGGGAGGTATCCGAATTGGGGCTACCCACGATGGTGGCATGTCAAAACTCATTCTCTTCTCTTTCTCCTGATGACACAGCAGAAGAGATTTGCATTTTTGGCACCTTCACTTACTGTGCTGGAAGACCTTTTGGTGCAGTGACCAGAGCTCAGACTCAGCTCTGGGTACACTGTGGCACAGCTGTAAGAGCTGCATTAGTCACACACAGCCCAAGGACAGAGGCAAGCAGCACAATGCATTTATGTGGAAGGAGGGCTTCACCACATCCCCACACTCTCACTAGCACATTCCTACTCTAGACTAATGGAATTATCTTCTCCTGCCTAATGTTCCTGCTGGACAGGGTATGAACAGGACACTCAGCATTCAAACTGATGACCAACTTACATTATGTAGACTGTGGAGGACACTTTGCCCCCTGGTTGTGGGCACAGGCTGAGAAGGGCAGATATCAGGAGGGAACATGCTTTTACTGGTGTTCCTCTGTCCTGCCATTCTGGTGCAGTGCCTCTTTTATCATGCTGTGTTCTCCCAACAGGACAACATACCATCTTTTCTTTCTAGTACCCAGCATTTTTTTTATATATTAGAGTACATACATTGTTTCTACATTTGGCTGATAACTCTACCTAGCAGCCAGGAGGGCTGGGTGCTGACCAGCAGGACAAAAGTGTCCAGGAAAACGTCTGGTTTGACTTTATTTCTTTTACTGATTTCATCCCAAAGGTCAATGCACTGGAGGCCCACAGAGATCCCTAGCCACTGAGGACACCAGAAGCACCACTTGCAGTCCTGCTTCAAAAAGCACTGAACCATATGAAGACACGCTGAGAAAGTTGGGGCTGTTCAGCCTGGAGAAGAGAAGGCTGCGTGGAGACCTCATAGCAGCCTTCCAGTATCTGAAGGGGGCCTATAGGGATGCTGGGGAGGGACTCTTCATCAGGGACTGTAGTGAGAGGACAAGGGGTAACAGGTTAAAACTTAAACAGGGGGAGTTTAGATTGGATATGAGGAGGCAGTTCTTTCCTGTAAGGGTGGTGAGGCACTGGAATGGGTTGCCCAGGGAAGTTGTGAATGCTCCACCCCTGGCAGTGTTCAAAGCCAGGTTGGACAGAGCCTTGAGTGGCATGGGTTAGCAGGAGGTGTCCCTGCCCATGGCACAGGGGTTGGAACTTAATGATCTTAAGGTCCTTTCCAACCCTAACTATTCTATGATTCTATTCTATGACTGAGAAGGAATTGAAAGTGCCAATTAAAACTCAGATGGAGTAATAGCAACCTAACCTGTAGAGGGCAGCAGGCAGGGACACATACGTGGGCCTATGAGCATACCAGTTCAATAGAGCATCCCCACTGCACAAGAGCCATTTGAGTTACTCACTGTGTCACTGTAAAATAACTCTTCTTCCTCCTCAGGCAGGAGCTGAAGAGGGTTGCTCTCTGAAAGCATGATTTCCCAGCAGGTAGCATCACCCAAGTCAAAGGTGAGATCCTAGGCCATACAGAAGAAACCCACTTAGCTACAGGGCACTAAACTGAAGGCTGCCTCTGTCTGCCTGCAGTGCTTGGGACCTGGCTGGCTGTCAGGTTATAAAGGACAGACCTTTATAACCCTAAGAGTTACAAAGGACATACCTTTATAACCCTAAGAGTTACAAAGGACATATCCTGCATCTCACTGAGGTGGGTGTCAGACCTATGGCTGGCTGCTGGGACCCCAAAGACTGCCCCTGTTCCTAAAGGGCTGCAGATCCCTTTCCTCATGATGACTCTGACACAGATGAATCAAAGTTGCTTCTGCCTCCTTCCCTGGGGCATGTATAGCCCCTGAGTCAAGTTGTTCTAAGTCAGACTCTTGCCTAGTAGACTATGTATCAGCTGGGGAGTAGCTAAGGTGTGGGAAAAGCCTAATCAAGGTCTTTCCTGATGGACTCAAAACATCTCTGCCTTAAAAGCTGTTGTCTGGGAGACTGAGCATCCAGCCAGCCTTGAAAGCTGATATTCTAGCACTCTAGGGGTTTAATAGGTGTGATCTGTATTTGCTAGCTCGGGGTCTGGAATGTCCTGGAGTAGTTCAGAGTCTCTATCACCACAGCAACATGACCAGAGTCAACACAAGGAAGATTAAGTGGAACTGGGGTCACAACTAATCTTGGACTTCCCCAGGACTCTGGTTAGCCCAACTGTTCCTCCCAGGCATGGGGTGCTAAAGGGCTCATTACCTTGCAGCCGTGTCTGCAGTCCTGCATATTCACCCAGTAGTTCCTGTGGTTCCAGACGCTCTCAATCCCAAGGAAGCGTTTATCTGTGGTGTTGTGTCTATTTCCCGTGAAGGGGTTGACGAAGAAGGTCTCGGGAACCTCCCTCTTCCCAGACAGAACCAAAACCCATGCATACACCCGCAAGCCATGCAAAGGTTCATGCTTTGGCTTTCCTGCTTCCTATATCACAGAGGACAGAGCAGTAATTACTGCTATTTTATTGCTACTTAGTCTAACCCAATGGCAATCTTATTCTGTCCTCTGACCACTTCTAAAGGTCTCCAGACCCTTAACAATCTTCTGAAGAGTGAGGTAGCACATACTCAGTACATACTGCTGTGCCAGCACACTGTTCCCAGAGGCCAAGTGCTCATTGCCATGCTCAGGATTGTGTCATACTTCACAGAGGAGGCCAGTGAGCTCTATTCTTTGGTCAGCCATTCCCTGTATCTCATCTCTTGACCCTGGAGTTTACGAGGTGGACCTTGCTTGCTCACCTTCTTGTCTCTTTCCTTGTCCTTCTGAGGAGCTTCAATTGCTGCTGCCTTCTTGGCCTCCTGCTGAAGCTCAAACTTGCTCTGCACGTCTGGTAGGGGCTTAATTCTATATTTTTTCTTCACCTCCTCTTCTGGTACCTGTGTCTACAAAAGCAGGGTATTGCTGTGAAACCCAGCCGAGATCAACAGAAAGGAGAAAAGGCATGGCTTTCAGGTACCTCCCAGTTCCCAACCCTTGACCATTTGCAACACTGGACCTAGTGAGCATGAATTCTGTGAAGCCAAAGAAGCCTCTTAAGGAACTGTAGAAACTCACTCAAAAGATTCATTTGATGAGGTCCCTGCTTGGTACAGACTGAAACCCAATGTGGGTCTGAAGCTGCTCCCCTTAGCTCACCTCTGGAGCTAGCTGGAAATGAGGAGGATAAGCACGCAGGCTGGGCTCCTCCCTGCAGGTCTCACCTCTGGTGGCTTCCTGAGTAGTGGGCACAGCTCCTGCGTCTCATCCAGGGTGCATGTCTCAAGGGTGGCATAGCCCTGCACGCAGTAGGCATCATACCCGGCCCCGATCAGCATGGAGCACAGCAGCAAGCTGAAGTCAAAGCAGTTCCCTCGCCGGTGTTTCAGGGTGGTGGTTGGGGAATAGAGTGAACTGGGCTTGAAAGAGAGAGATACATTTCTGCAGTGCTTGTCTTGTGAAGCTGAAAAATCCACCAGGCAGAAATCAGAAGAGGTAAGAGGGCATTGCCGGTATCCCTGGGCTTGCACCCATAGAGAATCTGTTACATAGAAGTCTTATATATAAGCCACTGTGGGAAAATTATTGGATTTATATTCAAAACATGAGAGGGGTTAGGATAGAGAAAGTTGGGGTTTCCTCTTGGTGGGGACTGTCAGAGAAGAAATCCAAACAGAATGTAGAATGATCAATGATCTGCACAGAAGAAAGCCACTCAAATCAGTGTCCAACAGGACATCAGACCCAAGAGCAAAGATATGAAACTGCGTGCCCCTGAAGTACTGGATTGTATAGCATCAACATTGGTTAATTTTTTTTTTGTTTCTGCGATTGTGTTTGGGCTCATTGTAGTGCATGACCAGCATTTATGTTCAACATAGATATTGTCAAACCTGACCCAACTATGCTTGCTCCAAGGACCATTTACCATGCAAGAGCATCAATTATCAAGATTAGATTGGTGGATCAGGGAGACACAAAGAATGACTTCCTTACACAGAGTATCTTAGAGTCTGCTGTTTTGTTTAATTTAACCAACAGGAGAGAACTTCAAAATCCTACCTGGTGCTGCTGGGGTACTGATGGTGCAATCACCATCTCTGGAAGTGTTCACAAACTGTGTAGACAAGGCCCTTAGTGACATGGTTCAGCAGTGGCCTTGGCAGTGCTGGGAATGGTTGGACTTGATCTTCTAACCTGGTTGATTTAGAATCTCATGGCTCTAAAGGAAATCAGTAATCATTTACTGAACCATAAATGGCACCTTAACACCTGTGTGACAGGGTGCACAACAGGATGCAGACAGGCTGGTCGAACACAAGGGACACTGACAGGCTGATCAAATATAAAGGCTCTGAGGAAATTCCCCTTGTAACGTGACAGCCGCAGACCCCAGAAGTCCTCTCCACAAAGTGATGTGGGAAAATTCTGAGTTTAGTTGTGTTCACATCTGGTGACAAAGTTGACCGTAGGGAGAGATGGGCAGGACAAGTTCATCCAACTGATGAAAATTTTATGCTAACCACAACTCTGGAGCAGGGCTTAACTTCTGCCTCTAGCTGGTCTGTCTGCAATGTTTTCAAGCAAAAGACCCATAAGCTAAATTCACACCAGACAAGAACTTGCCAAATTCTGGCATCATTCCTTCTTGCCAGTCGAGAAATCTCCCTTCAGCCACCACAAAATGTCCCCAAAACACGGATATAAATGTCTAGAGCCCCTAAGAACAGGTCACTGAGTTCAAGCATCATCCCCTAGGCTTCATACACTCCTTTGTTCCAAAGTGTTTTGGTCTTTGAGGGAAAGCTCACAACCACTGCAACCCACAGTGGACAGCTGGTCATAGGGGATGACTAGGATCTTGTAGAAATGGTCCTTAACTCCTGGACAGGTACCACACTGCACGTGTACTGGGATTACAGGTCCAGAGTGTGCAGGACCTGGGAAGACTGGGGGATTGCCTAAGTAATGAGGGGATGAAGAAGAGGTCAGAGACCTTTGTAATCCAAGCTACTGGGGTTTCCACATTGTGTCCTGCCAAGAGACCCCCTGGCACCTTCATTATGGGGTTGTTTCTGATGGGACTGCAGCCCCTTTCTTACCAGGGTGATAGGGCACTCAAGGGGCTCCATGACGAGGTAATCGGAGATGAAGCTGGCACAGCCATCCCAGTCATACAGCTCCGTGTAAGGCAGCAGGGTTGGCCTCACTGTTGTGCTCACAAACTTCTGTAGGGCAACAAGAGGACTTTGGTTACTCAACGGATGCCTGAGAGAGTCTCCTGTCCAAAGCCATCCTCAGAACATCCCTGGATGTGGCAGCTCACATTCAGGACCTCCCTACAGCATATTCAACAGCATCAGAAACCCTCCTAACCATTTCCAAGATGGAAATTGCACAGGTAGAGAGGCCATCTGCTTGTCTGTGCCTAAAACTTTAAGCTCAGCCAAGACAAATTACAGGTGCAAGCCAGTTCTGCTCTTAGTTTTCAAGCAAGACAAACAGCTACTGCCCTTTCCAGCTTTTTACATCATCCACAATTTTTTGCCTACCATGTTAATCACAGAATCATAGAATGGTTTGGGTTGGAAGGATGCTTAAAGCTCATCTAGTTCCAGTTCCCTTCCACAGGCAGGGACACCTTCCACTAGAGCGGACTGCTTCAAGCCCTGTCCTACCTGGCCTTGAACACTGCCAGGGAGGGGGCAGCCACAGCTCCTCTGGGCAGCTGTGTCAGGGCCTCACCATGCTCAAAGGGAAGAACTTTTGCCTAATGTCTATTCTAACCCAACCCCCCACTCTTTCAATTTATAATAAATGCTGGGGAAAGCTGATCCAAAGTAGCAATTAGAGATGTCAGGGAGCAGATCAGGTACAGAACTAGACAGCAGTTGTGAAGCTTGGATCCAATCTTAAAACCAGAGACAAACTTCCATGTGCACTTCCTTCCCTGTAACCTCTGCAAAGTTCAGAGGAAGACCTAACTCTGGATTCAGATTCCATACCTGTGATTAAGCCTGAACCTTATCTATTTCATGTGTTTCTTTTACTTTCCTTTGTGTTTCAATGGTTTCTATGGTTTCTTTCCTGTTTCCAAAGCATTGTGCTGCAAGGCTGTGAGCTGCCTGCAGCCCACAGGGTACCAGCATTATGTGCATGGTACAGCACTTGTGGATTTGGACAGCTGGGGTGTTTCCAGGGTGCTGGGTGCCTGCTCAGCGTGCTGTGGGCACAGCAAGTGGGTTCCCATTCCCAAGGAAGGGCTGTCCTTGCCCAGCACATGTGCCCCAGCCCCACACCACCCCATACCTCCACTCCACACTCGTTGACTGGGTGGAGAAAGAGTGGCTTGCGGTCAGGGCAGAGGTGAATATACTGCTGGAGGAAATTGTCAGCGATGTGCAGCAGCTGCTTTTCCTTGGGCGAATTGGTCTTATATGAGGATGGCAACTCGGACATGTCAACGGAGCTACAGCCAAAACCAATTCCAGGGCAGGAGGAGGCAAAAAGACAGAGGTAATAAGCCAGGAGCAATTCAGGCAAGATGACCTGCTATCAAAACATGGCAGGGTCTCCCTCTTCCCTAGGAACAAAGGGGATGATATCCACGGACATGATTTTGGCATAGCCAAGCTTCTCCAGAGTGATGGCAAGCTGACATATATCCAGAGTCTATGGGGATCTTTGTATAGTGCATGACACAGCAGCGAATGCATGTACAATGAAGTGAGTTACTCTGTCTTACACATGCCCACTCTTGCACAGACAAACCAGGCACGTGAAATTCACTCACTCCCCTCCCTGTGCCAGGGAATCACACGTGCCATCCACGTATGTGCCATCCCCCTGTGGACCCCAGAGGAATTATCTCTGCTTATGTGAGCAACCAACTGACACACATGACTTACTGCTTTGGGACACAGTCTTGCTCCACAGTCACCTTTGTCTCCACACGCTGGAGGTCATCACTGACTGCCAAACCCTTCAACTTTTCTTCCACTCTTTGTTCATCTTCCTCCTTCTCCTCCAGGGTGTCCATTCTGCCTCCTCTGGGGAGCTACAGAAACACAAGCATCAGGGAGAACTCAGGGATGGGACCCAGATACACAGCAGCACAGAAACATTAGCGTGCTGGCCACAGTGATTTAGTATGTGTGCACAGCTGAGTTGTGACAGTGAGGAGTGAGCACTGAATTTGAGTTTGGACTGGGCTTGGTGAATAAGCTGCTGCATGCTGCTGGGTGTCATGCCAACCAGGGGAGCCACACTCAGCACACCATGCTGCATGGTCGAGCTGCACCCCCTGCTTGTCATGCCTCGCGGCATCCTTCGACCCGCTCGGGCTGCTGCCAGCTGGAAGATGGCTCTGGAAGCCTCCAGTCACCGGCTCATAGCCCTGCCACAGCCTTCGGGGATGCGCGGAGCCGAGCGGGCAGCGCGGGGGCCTTGAAGCAATCGGGCCGTTCCGCAGCGCTCAGCAGCCTCCAAGGGCAGAGGCCGTTTGTTACTGATACCCTCCCGAGGACGTGGGGGCCGTTTTTCTCCCGCTCCCCGCGGTTAGGATGACCCGTGAGGCGCACACAGACGTATGAGTCACAGACCTTGCAGCTGGGGGGACAGAGGGCCCAGCCCTGCTCCCCGGCCTCGGAGCTGCCTCTGCGGCCCCTCTGTGCCGCCGCCGCTGCCGCTCCCAGTCCGGCTCGCTGCTGCCCGGCACCCGCACTATGGCAACGCCGACACAGAGGCAACGTGGGGCTCTGCCGGGGCCTGCGGCCTTCCCCGGGGCCTTTCCCCGAGCCTACGGCCTTCACCCAGAGGCTTCCTCCCGACGCCCCGCTCAGGTCTCCCCCCACCCGGGCACGCCACCGGCCCTCCCCAGGCCCCGGCTGTCCGCGGGGGCTCCGCGGGGCTCAGCCCGCACCCGCCTGGCAGCCCCGGCTTTCGCCACCGCGGATCTGAGTGTCGGTGGCTGAGCTGCCGCTGCCGCTGCGGTGCAGCCCCCTCTGCCAGGAGGCGTTTGGGCAAAGCGGGGGAAGCAGCCGGGCCCCGCTGTCTGGGGCGGCTCTCCAAACAGCTCCCGCGACACCGAGGAGCTCCTCTGGAACTCACAGTTTCACTCTCTCTCTTTTTTTTTTTTTTTTTAATAATAATAAAATTGCAAAGCCCCCCACCCCCCAACCGGGAATATCCAGAGCACTCCTCTGCTGCTTCCTAAGCCTTTGGGCTGCGCTGCTGAGTCTGTGCGAGCTTCTGTCAATTGCTTTGTACAACACATAACGGAAAGCAGGGATTCTCACCCAAAAGCTGGCAGCCGGGAATGGCAGGAGGCCTTTTCTTTCTTCTTCTTTTTGTAATGCGTTGTTCATTAGGCTGTAAGCAAGGCAAAGTGCTAAACACTTTTGTTTTCTGGTTTTCATTGTAGTTAGGAAAAAACTGTGCGGATGGATGTGCACATTTGCCTCTTTGTTGTGATGACTAGCAATTGAAGCACATACATAGTCCATGTATATTTAAGAAGCGTCACCTTGAGTGATTACTGCTATTGGCAGCCTGTCACGGTTTCCCACACAAAGCATGGTAGGCCTAAGCCACTAAGCCCTCATCTCTTCATCTCTCACCAGATCTTAAATGTCAGAAGCCATTAAGAAACCAGCCAAAGCAACTGTATGTTCTGGTTGCGAAACCGCATGTGTTCAGTACATAGTTATCTGGCCTTCACAATGTCCTGCTGTTACTGCTGCGTCAAAAGCAGGTTCCACAAAACAGTTGGATGCACAAAAAGGCACATTCCTAGGGATTTTGTGGATGCTGCCCTATTTGGGATCCCGCCAGGGTGGCGAATAGGGTCAGCAGTCAAGAGCAATCTGTTAATAGGAAGGGCTGTTGGTGCTGGAGGATGGACCTTGGAAGGGTCAAATAATGAAGGATGCTAAGCTGGTTCTCATGCAGTCATAGGACAGCATGTTTGTGTGGGGGGCAAGGATTATCTGCTGGAAGGCAATATAAGGCACAGAGCGGGGAGCACGAGAGCAACTGGAGCACCAGTGTCTGGAGGAGCACAGAGCAGCCTGGCCATGGTAAGTGGGGTAAGAACAAGGTGAGAGGTTGGTGCTGGTGGGATCCCTCAGGACTGCTGTGGAGGGCAAGGAGCAGAGCGAGGAGTAAACTCTCCTGCCTGGAGCTCCAGGGGTACGTGGAGGGTGAGCCATGTGCTTCCAGACTGCAGTGGGGCTTTTAGCACTGCATTGCTCCAGCCACCAGCCCCAGACGGCTCTTACCCACATCTCTGATAAGAAGACTCCAGTGTCCAGGGCTCACTCAACGCCGTGCTGTGAATTTCCCTAAAGAAATCCATTATCTGAACCACAAGGGCAGATGAGTTAATCTGTGACTTTGTGGCATTAATTTTAGTTGTATTCAAAGCCTTGTTTTTTTTTTATCCCATTGTCTTCTTGTGCATATGGGTTATTGGAAAAGTGAAGATCCTTTTGCAAATCCTGGCTCTTCAGGAGAGCTGTAGTGGGAAGAGGGGAAACTCCTTTCCTCTCTAGGAAGCCTGGGCTGATGCCTCAGCTACACAATTTTACTCAAGGTACCTGTTCTTACTGAAATGTGGCTTTATCACTGCCAGCATGTCCCTGCAGGTCCAAGGTTTGGTTTCTATCCACTCTCTTGGTCTGGAACAGCTCCCTAAATTCAGGACAGTATTTAACCCTTGTGTTAATCTAGGAGGGGCAGGCATTGCTGATCTGTCCCTTTGGGATAGGAAATGACTTTGTGCCATTGAACATAGAGTTTCTGGAGGAGATAAAGAAATTACCATACCCAGTGTTTGAGGGTGGGCTCTTTCTGGATGACTGCAAGCACCTCCAGCGGGCATACTAAAACCTTGTTACCCAGAGCCTGTTTGTTTTTCACAGGAAAGGGCAGTGAGATGCTTGCTGCTGGTCTGTGCCTTCTGCCTGGCTGACTTTGAAGGCAACAAGAGTGAGTCTTCCTGTACACTGTACCTGCTGGGTCACAGATGGGTCCTATGGAAAGGAGAGGTCAAACCCTCACCTGTCCAGGTTCCTCATTCGGGGCACTTGATGAAGGCTGCTATGGGGAGATAACAAAGCAGCATTCAAGGGGAGGCAGGAACTGGGGTGCAAGAGCCAGAAAAATAGGCAGAAATCTCAGGTTCTCCATTCCCACCATGTGCAGTATACAACCTGTGGAGATGGGCACAGTGGCTGTGACATGCCACCACTTTTCTTGCTAGCTGGCGGTAGGCTCCATACCTCTGATCCAGATTACAGCCATGCTGAGGAGCTCTCCCAGGCTCTCACTCACATCCTCCCAGGCAAGCCAAGGTGCAGGTTCTTCCTCAGATGTGCCTGCCCTGGCTCTAGGTGAGGACCTCAACCCTACTGAGCTGTGCAGGGCTTGAAGCTGCATGTGAGTTCACTCTCATGTCTCTCATAGGGGAGATGTTCTTGCTGAGCTTCAGCTTTCTCGCCTTTCCTTTGCTGCAGGGCTGCTGGCGAGCCCCTGGCAAGTGGCTGCCCTTCGTCTCAAGAGGAGCCCAAACACCTGCCTGCCAAACCCATGTCAGCACCAGGCACACTGCCAGCTGATGGAGGATGGACCCATTTGCAGCTGCAGACCGGGCTTCACAGGGACATTCTGCCAAGGTAGGAAATGCTATAAGCTCTCCCCAGTCTGTCCAGGGGCACCAGAGGGAAGGATGATGGGCATGGTGCACTGGTGTTACCATTGCTCTCCAGTGTAGGCTCCAGGAGCATGTCCTAGCTTCTGCCTGCCACCACCAGCGTGTCCTGGATACGCGTTGATACAAAACCCGGTTGCAGGCCATTCCTTTCCTCCCCCAAAGTCTTCATTCCTTAATTCCTTGGTTTCCGAGAATGCAGGAGGGCATGCTGTAGAACACAACTGACTTGCAGTGTCAGAACAAGCACACATACTCCAGCACAGCTCCAGTGCAGCCTCTTCCAGACACTGGCCAAAAGCTGTCTCCATCTGCAAGATCGGATCATTCTTTCTGCCTGTGCCCTTGGCAGGCTGCAGTGATTCTGAGAGCCCTTGAGAGGGGCCAGACCCAAAACACCTGTCTTTCATGTCTTGAGCTTTTAAAGACTGTGACTGTTCAGGGTAGTGGTGGCCACGGACTTTTGCAGGTCTCAAACCACGGAGAGAAATCAACAGACCCACATTAATGTCTGTGTGTTCCCACAGGTTTGTCTTTTGCCCAGTGCCTGTGAAGAGCCCCACCAGCAGCCTCCAGCCAGGCTGGGATGAGGGTCTGCTGAGCTCAGTGGGACTGTGCCACCCCATAGCTGACCTAGGGCTTCTTCAGGCCTCTTCCCTATTGCTATTGCAGATGGCTTTTTACCCTAGATGTGGTTCTGAAATTGACCTGTGAGGAAGGGCGGATGAAGATGATGGTGAGGAAGGAGGCATTCGACCTCCTGAAGATCCCTAAGCAGCTTGTCCACTTGAGGAACCACGCATGCAAGGTCTCGGAAATGGAAGAAAGGGGTGAGCTCTTTTTTGCAGCCACTCTCACAGGTGAAAATCACACTGCCTGTGGATCAGTAATTCAGGTAAGGATCCAGCAGAGCCTCTCTGTATAGCTCTGAAGCCATGGAAGGAGCAGATGTGCAGAGTGTGCACAGCAACACAGAAGCCCTAGAAGCTTTTCCTTTGATATCGAGTGCTGTGAAGTTCTCATTCCCCTTAGAAGGCTTCACTGGGAGGCTGCTGGATAGCTCTAGCTATCACCTAGATAACAGCCTGCAGCTTTCTGGTAGCATCATTTGAGCTCTACAGCCCTGGCTGTAGCCCCTTAGTTCCTCACTTGATTCACGGGTCAGGGAGGGTTCAAAGGAACCAGTGCTCCAGCTCTGCATTGCCCTCACCAGTGGTCACTTTGCTGACTCCTGCCTGCTCTGGTGATGGTTGCCAGAAGCCTCTGGACATGGGGCTTGAGCAAAACCCCAGCAGATATCCAGGCATGGAGCAGCTGAGTTGCACCACCTGAAGCGACCCTTTGGTCTCTGCATATGGACTTAGACACATTCTGGAGACTTGATTTCTGTGTCATTCCAGCAAAACGGCTCCCACGTGTCGTACTCCAACGTCATGGAGTCAGGGTGGGATGCGCATGGGGTGGCAATCCCTGAGAGTTTTCAGCTTGAGCTGAATTTCTCCTGTGACTACGCCTACGAGCGAGTGGTGAAACTGCCCGCAGGTCCCACTACTGCTGACAAGTGAGTGGTCCCTCTTTGCCTCACTGCTGACATGAAAGAGCTTGTGGAAAAGTAGATGCCTTCAGTGAGGTGATCTGCAAAGGCTGCGGGAAGCCACAGGAGAGCTCTGAGATCAGGCTGCCCCCCTTTCTCTTCCCAAAACAGTTTTTCAACACAAGATTTGGGCCTGGGGCAGAGCCACAGGGGCATGCACAATCTACCTTTCTCCTAGCCTCACTGCTTGAAACCAACTATCCAAAAAACAAAGGGTGGGAGCTGGGAGATGCCTCCACCCACTGCCTCTGGCCCTGTAAAGGTGCAGGTCAGGACCTCCTGAGTTGCCTTTCTCATAGCCCTCACTGGCCAGCCAGTCAGTGGAAACTCCTGGAACTCCTTGCCTCTGCCTGCACACAGTGCGGACATACCAGCCCAGAGGCAGCTCGGGGCCTGGCTCTCACTTGAGGGCAGAGGCACATCCCGAGTCAATGCACCTCTCCTTATGGCCTAACCTGTGCTGTGTCCTTCCTGCCTTATTCTGTATATGAGGTCTCCTTCTCTCTTCTCAGGCCAGTGCAGTTTGAGGTCAGAGAAGGACACTTCAATGTCAGCATGAGACTGTACGAGACTGGCTCCTACCTCCAGCCCTATCGCCTGCCAGCTGAGGCCATCCCCATCAAAGACACACTATATGTTCTGCTGGAGATAGAAGGACAGCACCAGCTCAGCTTCCTGCTGAGTGTTGAGGGCTGCTGGGGAACACCAAGCACAGATCCCTACCAGGTTGCACAGCACAAGCTCATTGAGGAGGGGTGAGCGTAGTGCAAATGATCTCCTCGCACCATGAGCACAGTCACATCTCTTTGCTGGGTGCTAAGGACTGGTTGCTGGGAGGGAGCAGTGACAGCATCATTGGCATGGGTAGAACATATAGTGAACACCATCATTAAACAGGTGGAACAGCCCCATAGATGATCCCTCTAACCACTCTAAACTGAGCCTCCTCTCCTGACCCTGCTCTGTTGCCTTCCCTCCAGCATTACTTCTGGCCAGCAGGTGAGACAAAGAGCAGGGAGGGGAGAGGGGAGACCTCGCTGCAGTGCACAGAGAGGTCTCTGCTGAATAGCTTGTGTTGGCTGCAGCTAAGCTAAAGCCAGTAACACGGATATCTGGGAAGTGGGAAGACAACCAGGCTCACTGCACCTGTGGAGAGCTGTGGCCCAACAGGGCAAGACACATGCCAGCTCCTGTGCTGATAACAGTTCCTTCCGGTGCTGGGCACAATGCAAGGTGCCAAGAAAAGGCATCCCCACCAGCACCAAAAGAGTAATAGTTCTGTTCAGCAATGCCTGGGAGTTGCACCCAGTCCCCATGTGCTTGGTGTCCCAGGTTGGGATGCTCCCCTTTTTTTCCCCCTTCTAACTCAGCCATGGTGTCTCAGGTGTCCCTGTGATGAGACAGTGACATACCTGAACAGCTTTGGAGAGAGTGCTACTACCAAGTTCAGATTCCAGATGTTCCAGATTGCCAGTTACACCAAGGTGTTCCTGCATTGCCGTGTCCACCTCTGCCTCCCCAGCGGCCCAGAACCCTGTGCCAAGGTGAGCTCTCCTAGTGGTCTGCACCATTCCCTGGCCACACAGAGGGACCTGGCCTCCCTGGGCCTGCTGCTTGGAGAAGGGACTATGTTCTGGTTTTGGATGCCTCAGCACAACGAACACGTCCCAGCAGCAGGAGCTCAGCCAGGCATCTTGAACTAAAGGTACAAGGACTTGAGCTGACCAGAAAGCTCCTTTCCCTCTTCCTGCTGTCTTTTGGGTATTTGCAGACAGAGAGGCTTACACGAGGACCCGGGCAGGAGCAGGCTCTTGACTGCTCCCAGGCTGCAGCCCCAGCGGTGCCTCTGCAGGGGCAGACCACCAGGATGTGCTCTTACCCCAGAGCAGGCTTCTCCCCTGCTCTGGTCCCAGCACCCTTCCCTTGGCTTTGTCCCTAGCATTGCCCTAGGCACTGGAGGAGCAAGCGGGCACTGGCCGATGACTACAGTAAGATTGCCTCCTATGGGCCAATCCACGTACTGGGAAAAAAGACCAACCACTCCCGGAACGACCAAAAGGACCCGAAGGGTATGTATGTCCCTCTTGGGAGGGCAGGAGCAGCTCACAGACCTTTGCAACTCTCTAGACAGCGCCCGGTTTTTTAAACGAGCTGTTAAAGTCGCTGCTCTGCACAGGAGCGTGGAGTCTTTCAGGTGTCACAGCCATGCAGGGTGTGCTCCGGGAGCCAAACCAGCCCGCAGAGCTTGGCTTGGGTGAGTAGCCCCATACCAGGCACAGGTTGGGCTGAGCAGGGTGGGAAGGAACCAGGAGCCATGAGCCAGGCAAGGGAGTCTGGGTTCTCACACTGTATCTCTGTATCAACCCAGCAAGGTAGGCTCCTTCTGAGCTCTGAGGTCAATCCTGGACCAAGGCCACCTACAGCATAGCTCAGACCAGCCGCACGAATGACAAGCTAAATAGAGCCCCCAGGCAGTGGGTGTGGGTGGAGGCCCTGCATGAGGCCAGTTAGGATGACTGAGTCCTGTTATTAGTGCCCTCAGAACCTTGCTGCAGTGGCTCTTATCTCCCCAGCTCAGCCCCAGCCAGAAGATGCTGTGCCAGGGCTCAGCGGTGGCTCAGGGGCAGTTCATGTGTAACCAACCTTTCTCTTCTTCGACAGGACACAACCCATGGCTCTCTACGACCCTCCCTGTGCTGTGTACTCTCGCTTTGCTCCTTGTGATTGTGGCAGCTGTCAGTGCGAGGCATTGGCTGGTGTAGAAGGCAGATGTTCCCAGAAGCTCCATCATTGGCAGTGTTAAAGGCCAGGCTTGACGAAATCTTTGGTAATATAGTCTAGTGTGAGGTGTCCCTGCCCATGGTGGGGGGGTTGGAACTGGATGATCTTGAGGTCCTTTCCAGCCCTAACTATCCTATGATTCTATGAAATAAACGTGACAGCATCAGAGAGGCCTCTGCCTGTGATGATTGGATGCAAACAGTCTTCAAGGATGAGCCACATCAGAGTGTTTTGATTCCCTATAGCATCCCTGGGACATTCTCATCCTTTCCTGGCCCATGCTCTCAAACATCTTTATTCACTTATTCAAAACTTGCTTTTCCAGGTCAAGTTCATAGGAACTTTTGACCTGCTGCTCTGAGTCTGGTCACAGGTCAGTCCTGCACAGTGTGTATCTCAATAATGGTAGTATTACGGATGCTTAAATAATGAGCACTCAGAGCAATTCTTAGGTTTATATCCCTAATGGGCTGTAACATTACCAGTGACTAATAATTAACTTCCTTGTAGAGTGTGAGGTTCTCAGGCCATCTAATGTGAGTGTGGAGTGGGCAATACAGTTCAAGGCTTTTGTTTTAACTTTCTAAGCAGTTTAAATACTTATTGATATGCATGTCTGCATTATTATAACATTCTATGAGGGTGGTCAGGTGCTGGCACAGGTTGCCCAAAGAAGCTGTGGCTGCGCCATCACTGGCAGGGTCCAAACCAAGTTGAACGGGCTTGGGGCAACCTGCTCTAGAGAGATGTGTCCCCGCTCATGGCAGGGGGTTGGAACCGGTTGGGCTTTAAGATCCCTTCCAACCCAAACCAGTCTGGGATTCTATGATTCTGTGATGGGAGGTTCCTTCCTCCTTCTCAGAGACTCACCCATGAGGCGCCCACGCTAGATACTTGCCCACCAAAGCTGGACTTTGCATGGTTCTGTGTGACACATGTAGCATTAGTGGAGAAAGGGCTGCTCTGTGCATGCACATATATATATATGTACATACATATACACCTATCCGTGAAGATTTCATCCTTCATTCATGACAGATTTCTCTTTTAATTCATAACAAATTCCCAGCAAGACATTGTCATGGTTTAAGCCCAGCTGTCAACTCAGAACCACGCAGCCGCTCGCACACTCCCCCCCAACTTCTTCCTCCCCCCACTCCCAGAGGGATGGAGAGGAGAATTGAAAGAATGTAACTCCCACGGGCTGAGATAAGAACAGTCCGGTAACTGAGGTATAACACAAACCACTGCTGCTGCCACCAATAATAATGATGATCAGGGAAATAACAAGGGAAGAGAATACAACCGCTCATCACTCGCCAACTGATACCCAGCCTGACCAGAGCAGTGATGTAACCCTTCCGGGTAACTGCCCCCAGTTT
>JAOEHY010035473.1:0-31617 GCA_025447955.1 Psilopsiagon aurifrons | reverse complement strand
CCCGATGACATTATTGTGCAAATAAATTGTCAAAGAAGGTTAAGAGTCAAAGAAATATATTCAGAAGACCTCAATGTGGTAAATGCACTGTTTCAGAATCAGCTGAAGCTTGTAGTTCTATCTTTTTTGAAGAGAAATGTAAAAAGACAGTTCTATTTCCTCTTGGTTATATATTTTTGACTTCTCCCTTTGATTAAAATATATAATCTTATATCATTTAGCCATAATTTGCTTAAAAGATACAAAAGAAGCACTAATTAAATTGTTAGATAACCATTGTAATGATCTCTCATTGTGGAAATGTATCGTCATTTCTGAGCAATGGTAACATAATAGCATCACACAGGACTCCAGCTGATGCCAAGCCTGTTCTCATTTCCCCAGTCTCACTTACACAAATTAGCCACAGGCCCCACCGACAGTCAGAGAATCTCAAGTTTTTTATGTTTGGAAATCCTCCACTTTTGTCAGATCTTTACCAGTGAGGTCACACAAAACGAATTAATGCCAAATTGCCATGGATCTCCAGAGCGTTTGTCACAAGTTATGGATTCTTGCTATCTAAAATCACCCATCTGCTCAAAGGCAGTACCCTGAACCCTGACTCTAAAAAGGTTTATTGGTTACAACTTTTGAGTGCTGAAACAAAATCCAAGACCAGTCATTTTAATTACAGCCTTCACATTAAGATAGAATGTGTGCCTGTGTTAGACACAGAGCCAACATGAATTTGGATTAGTCTGTCACTGTGGATTTTACTTTTCTTGTTTACATTCCTATTAAAAACTCCCAAGACAAACTGAAACTAAGAAAACTCAGCCTCACACACTGGCAACGCTCTATGCTGATGACCTATACTCAAGAAAGTGTATCAACTCTAAGGCTATTCTCTATCATTACAGGAGTGAGAAGTTAGCATAAGACATGAACCAAGCTCACGAATGTTTTAAATATATATATTACATGAGCCATTCTGAAAGGATAATAAAATTTTCCATTCTCTAAAGTACAGAAAGAACATGTCCACTGAAGAAAGTGATTGTGAGGTGTCATGCATACTGACTTGAAGCAAGCCTTGAAACATGATAGAATACACTTCAGTGAGTGGCACTTTGGTCAGATGCCAGCCCATAATAATTTCGTGTCAGAGTTAACTCTACAATAAGATTAAATGCTACTCAGTACAAAAGGCACTAACTTCAAGTTCTCACAGCAGCATAAAGACCCTTTTTATTGAGACTGCTATAAACAAGATATCTTCTTTCGTTCCTCAAAGCTTCTTGCATTTGCCAAATGACTGTCAAAAACATTTATCAAATCAATACATAGCCAAAAACTGTTTACAAACCTTAATACAAGTATGCTCTTCATTATTACATGCCTACAAATGTGATTCATGGCTTAACATGTTGTTTAGCAGCATGTTTGCTGCTATCATGCAAGAAGGAAAACACATTTTTAAGTAGAGAAGTATAAAGGAAAGGGAATGTTTGCCAGATTTTTCTTTCCCTGTCCCAAAATATTTAGTAAATATTTCCTGAAGAAAAACAACAGAAAAGCAAAAGGTAGCTTTAGCAACTGCATTTGGAATCCTCTTCATCTCCCATCAAGTTTTCTTAATTGAAAATATTTTACTATATTTTGAAACTACATATCATTTATTCCTCTGCAATTTAAAATGTCATTTTAAAGCTGAGAAAATATTATACAGGAGAGCCACTGCAAACATACAAAGATATTTTAATTCAAATCTATATACAACATACTATGCATAAAATATTTTCCACCCTTTCATTTCCTTTTGCTTTAACTGTGTTTTCTACGCTCAGCTCATAAGTGACCCCTAGCGCTGAGACGCCTTCCTCTCACTAAAGGAGCTGTAAAAAAAGCAGCAACAGCATAAAGCTTCTGAGGGCAGCACAATCCATGGTGACTTCAGTATAATGCCAACACTAATAGAGCCCAGCTAGGAGGGATCCTGATCAATACTGGAGTTTCATCTTACCGGTAACTGCACTGAGACCTGCAGCATGCCAACCTTTTTCAATAAACAGCTCCATGGAGAAGTCTGAAGAAACTTTTGTGAGTGAACAAATTAAGAGATAATTTGGCCTTATAATTCATGCAGAAGCCAGCATGAACAAAGGTCAACTGCCAGACAGATCCTGAGCCTGGACCACTGAGTTAGCACCCAGGAAAAACAATCTCTAGTGAACACTTGAATTTTGTCCCAGAAGTTAGTAAAAATACTTTTATACTGCCATAGTAATTTTGCACTGTAAGATTGGTTTCCTATAGTTAAATATAAGCCTAGTTTCCTTCAACTGTGCCTCATAGTTTAACTTCAATAGCCCTCACTGTCTTTTCCTCCATGCTTTCTACATACAGTCAATATTACTGTTTCTGATATCTCTCACACCTCCTCTTCTCTCTCTCTCCCTGAGCCGTTCTCAACAGGACCAGCTAAATATTTCTCAGCAGCATAGGAAAAATAATTTTTTAAAAACAAAAGAATTTTTCGAGGCAAGATGTCAATGTAATGGTTCTCCCTGATCCAAGCAAGCTGTTTGTATCTGAAGAGAGGCAAGAAAAGACACTTTTCAGCCTCTGGAGAGGAAGGGCTGCTCCTGCCTGCAGGCAGTGAGACCAGTAAGGCTCCAGTCAATAGCAGAAACCCAAAAATACAGGTATAGTTGCCCTCCCCTGTGCTACTCCCTTATATGAGGGTGATGAGATGCTATGAGAAGGTCCTAAAAAGTTCCTGCCTCTTGACCATCACTTGCACTACCAGTTGGAGGGGAGCAGAAGAGGGCGGATGTTTCTGTCAGAGTGGTGTTTCGGCAGACTGGCAGTTCCACTGTAGTAAAAACTGTGACAACAAAGCTGACTGACAGGCTGCCTTGGCATACAACTAGCTTATAAAAGCATCCTGCCATGGACTGTATGCTATACAATTTGCTACAGAAACTCAACTTTTAATCTTTTACCTCCATCAAGTAGCTTGAACACAAAAGTTAAAAATTTTTACAGAAGAAATGACAGATTTATTAGGAAACTGCACTAATAAAGGCATGCAGAATAATAGAAGACTGTGGGGAAAGAAGAAAGAGGCAGTAAAATATATCATGTCTTATTCCACCTCCATCTACTAGATGACTGCATGATAAGTGTTATAAAACTGTTCACTAAGGTACAAGAGGAAATATCACTTAGATGCAAGAACCAGCATCTTGGTTCTCATCTGCAGATTTCCTTCTTTTTCCATTTCTATCCATCCTCACACTGCGCACACCTTCAAGTAGTTCATCTTCCTTCCTTCTGCTAGAGAGGGCAAGGACAGAAAACAGAGAAGTTTCCTTCCTCTCAGTTTTAGTTTACTAAAATAGCACAGATCAAGAAATTGCCCTGTGCTTAGTAAGCCACAGTAACCAATATAATAATAATTTATTTAGCCATTCACAAGTGTGAGGTAAAAATACGTCATCTCTACAATTTATTCTGCCATGCCATGGAGTTCTCTTTTTATGCCCACCACTATGACAGAGCTGGTGTCCAGGGAGTCCCTGTGCAGCTTAAGCACTTCAAAGACTGGCCTTTTTCCATGCTGAAACTGCAGAGAATTTTGCTGGCAAACTTCTTAACTCCAGAAGTGGGCACAAACTAGGAACCTGTAAGCACTCACACCTCAGTCAGCCATTCTTCTGAGAGCTAATGCCACCCTTTCTGCTCTCTTCTGACCAAGAGAGCTCTGAACTGTTAAAGCAGGAGAAGGCTCATTCATTATCTTAAGTGCTGATGGAGGGGAGAACAAAACAAAGAAAAGAAAAAACAAACCAAAACCCCCCAAAAACCAAACCATCCTGTCTCAAAGAGCCATTCCTTTCAGAACCACACACTTCAACATCAGCAAGCAGTAGGGGCTATTATCAGAATCCAGACATTGATACAAAGAGCTTTTCAATTAATGACACAACACTGAAACAGTTTTGGCTTACAATCTGTGTGGTTTGCAAGTTTTGTTACAAAGAAACAAAAGTTAATTTGAGGAGGGGGGGTGGAACAATACAAACCCAATAAAAGCACACTCACCCTCCCCGAACACACATGCAACTCAAAGCCTTGCAAGCCAACAAATAACTTTGAATTTATTATGAAAAACCCCTAAACACATAGAGCTAAATCATAAATATTTTAATTAATAGTACTTTGTTATCAGTCCTTGGGTTATGTTTTAGATATAAATTCTTCAGGAAGCCACTTAAGAGAAAAAGCATGCTACCTGCCAGAAGGTAAATGTTTTGCCAAATGCACTTCATTGCCTAACCAGCCTCCAGAAACACAGCTTTGAACAGCAAAAAGAATTCCACACACAGCATACCTTACGTCTGTTTCCCAAACAGAATAAGCTGTTCCAATGAATACACATTTTTACTGGTACAGATGCATTTACATTACTTTTTTATTTTCCTGAAGCAACTTGCAATAAAAAGACATTTTCATTCCTAGCTAAGAGACAAACTTTCAAATTTTCAAGCGCAGACAAAGTTTTCTGGTAACAATGCACTGTTCGTTGGAAATGATACATACAAAATGATTAAAAAAGTTAAAAATTTAGGCACCGCTTATCAGTGATCACAGAATCCTTTCAGACTGTGCTATTCATTCAACTTCTTTCTCAGCACTTGGGTTACTTTTTCCTTGGGCTACTGCTTTTGCTAGAGCAAAGAGCAAATTTCCTGTCTAGAACAAACACTTCCAAAGGACTCCTGCTTTTTGTCCTACTGGCTCAAAAGGCAGGGACAATGCTTAAATCCTTATACTTTGAGGATGACAGGAGAAAATAAGCAAGCCTCCTTTTTTGTAGAGTATACTTTTTTGGTTTATTTTTAGGCATGAAAACTTGTCTAGCAATAAAAATAGGGCTTTGGGGTTTCAGTATAACTACAGATGATTCTAGCACTGGAAATTTGAAGACAACTCTGAAGTTTTACAGTTGAATCTCAAGTTCTACGATACACATTAATATGCATGGAAATACTTCAGCATCAATTGTCTCCAAATGTACCCTGAAATCTAGGTTCATTCTAGTGTTAGCTGAGAGTTCAAATTTCCCATCCTCAAAGAAAGATTCAGTCAGTACGAAGAAACTCCATCCTCTCTTTGCTGACGTAATAGACTTGGAATTTAAAAACAGCCGATGCCATCACAGAGTCAAAACTGTAGCTCAAGATATGTGAATTTGGTCCAACTGAGCTCTGATTGTGCTGTATTGTACTAAGCTATTCAAATACACAAAGCTGACTTCACACTGCATCACCCTTGTGAGCACAGTATTCTGTATCCCAAAGTGTCCTTTAAAGGAAAGTTTGAAATTCAAAAGGTACATTTAGTTGCACTTTTTAATTATTCTTTCTGCTGCCAACAAACAAGAGTCAAACCCCCCAACTTCAAGCTTCAGCCAATATGTTTGCATTAACCACTTATCATTCTGGAAGAATGTACTGTTTAAAAGATGGTTACTAGCTGAGCCAAAGTAAAAAAGTCTGACTACATTACATCATTTGGCCACCACCCATTTGGAAGATGCTGATAAAAGCGACTCAGCCTAATACAGCTTGAGGAGTTAGTAGCCAAGTTTAAGAGGCTTCAGATCGGTAAATGTGTGGGCATAATACACTTCCTAATGGAAATAATCACTATTCTGACAAATCTCTCTAACTCTTCAAGAAGCAAATTCTTGTTTTGAAGTCTAGAAGATGTTATGCTGAAATTTACAGCAATAAAATACAATCCTACCATTTATGCCTGAAAAATTAACCTTTAAGATGGCAATGTAAAACAGTAAATATTTGAGTGTTTAAAGGCAAAGCTGCAGAAAAAATCAGATCGCTATGCTTGAAGCTGCCACTGAACATATGGATGCCAGACAACAGGCTTACAGTGATCGCCATTTGTTTCAACACTTTGTATTCACCCTGTACCACACTGACACAGAATTTTCCTTTTACAGCAGTGTAAAAGTCTACAATTTGCTTAACAGCTTTACATCAGATCAAGGGAAAAGAAAAATAAAAGATGCTGTGTTTCAATACCAGTACTTCTCTAAAATTACATTTAAAATCAACAAGTTGTGCAGCTTTAACTATTAACAAGTAATATGCCTTTTGTGCTATATTGCTCTTAGTTCAAACACTGCCTTCATTGTTGTTGCAGCACTGTATCGATATAATATGGATTTTTCCCAGTTAACCAAACTTGAAAATGACCCTATGTGTGTATCTGGAGCAAACCGTTCTTGTAAGCCTTAGTGCAAAAAGTCTTGTGATGAAAGAGCTGCCGCAAGTTCTGTTACTTTCTAGACTCCCTACCTTATGCTTTATTTACAAGAAAGATGATTAGGAATAAAAAGCGCACACTGTGACAGAGACCATTCAACACCAACAGCAGCAAGCACTAGCTGAGGTTTGACTAGCACACTTCTGCATGGTAAGATCTGGACCTCTTAACAGATGGACATTATCACCCATTATTCAGATACTAGGGCTTTTATTTGAATTCAAAGCCATAATGATCGCAGTTCTGCTCATATTTTATGGTCTTCTTTTTAATCTATGTAGTAAGACTGTGGTTTTAAGATACAGGATAACCATATAAACTGGAAACTAAACCTTCAAAATGTGAATCCTAAGGAGGGGAAAAAGAATTTAAAAAATCAAATCCACCCCTCAGAACCAGCTCAAAATTGCATTGCAAAAAGCACCATCCAAGACCCAGAGAGCAGACAGGAAGATCTGAAAGTCTTAATTATCAAATTTACACTGACTGGAGTAATAGATTCAATGTGATTATTAAAAGCATCACAATAATAAGGCAAAAAAGACAAATTGTTCAGGAATTGTCGGCAGAGGAAAAGACAAGAGAAGCTACTTATTCATCTAATAAAGCTGAAGTTTCATTTCACATCCACAACATAGTAGAGAATAGGTCTGCCAAAAGTTCTGAAGTGACAAACCAGGAAAGAGGGTGGCAAAGAGAAACCAAAGAAATCACGCAGAACAGGGCACAGCTCTACTGTAAATTGAAGCTTACAGAAAAAAACAAAACAAAACAAAACAAAAAACAGAAACAACCACCAAAAAAAAAAAACCTCCACCAAAAATGTCTATTTTTTCTTAATGGAGTAAAGAATACAGAGCAAAATAAATTATTATTTCTTCCATGTAAGCAAAAGGAGCATGTAGTTTCTAAATTAATTAGAAAACTCTGACCAGATTAGGTCTACCAGCATTTCTTTTTAAATGTAACAGCACAGATGCAACCTCCAGTTTGGGCACAAGGAATCATCACTGAACTGCCAACTTCAAGAAACAAGAATGTTTGCCATTCTTCCATTTTTGAAGCTGCAAACAACTCATCAAGCTTGCTAAATCATTATTAATTTCTTATAGCAGGAAAGCACAAGAAAATAGCCCCAAAATTTAAAAAAAATAATAAAAAAAGTAATTTTTGCTTAAGCCAATGAGCATTGCTTGGATAATCTCTGAGGGAAGGAATATATTATTCAATACACCCCCAGTGACTTGTACAGGGAATGCTTTCCATGTAGTCATAAATAAAGAAGTCCAAAAGTACTACAGCTTGCAAACCAGCTTCCTCCATTTCCAGCACTACTTGATTCACTTTGACATTAAACAAATCTAAGTATTTCCTTCAAATTATTCATCTGTCAGGTACATTTCTGGTACCCTGTTGCTCTCTAGGAAAGCAAGATGTACTATGCAGAACATGACATAAGAAGAAAAATCAATAACTTTTTAAATAGCTAAACTATTACATACTCATTTTTTATTTTAATATACTACCTCCTTATTATTAACAGAAGTTTTTACACACACATTGCAACTTCCTTTCACACAATATTCTGAAAGCATGTCGTGGCTAAAGTGAAAGACGTTTAAAAAATGAACTACACACACCAACACAGAAAAAATTACCAATAAAAAAAAAAATCTGTGGAAAAACAAGTATAAACTTTAACCATACAGTATACATTGCAAAAATATCTTTAATAGATGGCCTGCAATCCTGTAATATGCCACTAGATGGCGAGTTTGGACAGAAATTAGCCAACTTTTTGTTCATGCAACTTGCAAGTGCATAAGAAAGAAACAATCATGGTAAAAGAGTGAAGGTGGAGAACAAAAAAGGAAGAGTTAAATAAACTACAAGTCTTCTGTACAGAGCACATTTAACATTAGGAGAAAAGGGTTTTTTTTTTACATCTGTCTTACAAATAGATAATCAATTCTTACGAAAACACGGCACACAGACAGGGAAGAACTTGTTTCATATTTGGTCACAGACAGCAGCATTGGCTGTAGCAACTACAAGAACACAAAATCTGGAGAAAGGCTAAAAGGGAATCAGCAGTTAGGTCTTGCGAAAGCAAACTTCAGCTTAGGCAAAGAACTGCTAGTTAGGACCCACAGGGGGGTTAGAAGTACACAACGTATCTGTAAAAGGAGGATAAGAAAGCTGGGATCATTCAGCTTGGTGAAGAGGAGGCTAAGCAGTGATTTACTAACAATCTGTAACTACTTAAGAGAGTTAAAAGAATGGCAGAGCTAAATACTACTTTGTAGTGCCAGACAATATAATAAAGTAACAGCCATAAACTGCAGCTTGAGAGGTTCAGGCTGGACATCAGGGAAAAAGTATTAAAAAAAATCGACAGAATGGAACAGCAGTACTGAAATAGGTTTCACAGACAGGTTATACCATGCATGCCTGAAGGTTCTGAAGGTTCACCTGACATAGTGCTGGCAACAGCCCTGCTTCAAGCAGAAGGCTGGATAGGAGCACTTCCAATAGTTTTTTCACTACTGTAAAGTGGAGATGTATCTGGCAGAGTTTGGCACAGATGAAAGGGCAATCAGTCAAGCAGAATAACCAAAAAAAAAAAGTAAAATAAAATATGCAAAGCTCTCTGCATTTTGCCTAATGATTATCATTGGCAGTATCTTCCGAGACATAGAAAAGGAATACAGATTTGAATTTACAGATACATCTATTAATATTATTTTAGTCAGTTTGGATCTGCAACTGACTTGCCTGCCATACAATGAAGTCAGATATCATAGAATCAGAGTATGGATTGAGTTGGAAGGGACCCCAGAGATCATCCAGTTCCAAATCTCTGTGATGGGCTGGGATACCCTCCACTAGAGCAGGTTGCTCAAGGACCCATGCAGCCTGGCCTTGACCACTTCCAGCGATGGGGCAGCCACAGCTTCGTTGGGCAACCTTTTCCACACATCCTCCTCTTCTTTACAGTGAAGGAAAACTTTGTTCCTGTCCTTGCACACCCATAAAGGACCCCAAAGCAACATTCACTGATTAATCACTCAAAACACAGTTTGTCTCTTACAAACTTAAAAAACCCCACATCTTTCCAATCTATAAATTGTGCAATGCTTATCATACCCACCTTTCAGATTAATGAACAGTGTTTTGAAAAGTACAATCTAAATCTGAAAGATCATAATTTATTTTAAAAACATTTCAGTGGTAATATGTCATTTAGTTCACTGATTGATCCTGTAGCCAAAACAGGATGTGATACTTGATACTGCTGGAAACAGGCACCCAAGGAGGAGCTTCTATTACTGAATTCCCCTGAAGACAGACATTAACATTTCTGTGCTAATGCAAGACTGGTAGAGAAAAGGAGCAGAAATCAGACAGCGAGTTAAGAGTAAGTACTGACAGGGCTAAATGGGTTGGAAACAACAACATCAAAGAGCCTGAGTAACCTGCATTGCTTACTAATAACCTACTGTTTTCACCCCTTCAGATCAGTATAAAAAAAAAAAGAAAAGAAAAGAAACAAGTTGAAATTACTGCTTTATATGTTATTCACAATTCCTCATGAGAATGTCTCAAATTGAGAAGTCCAGAATGGCCAGCAGACTATTTGAATTACAGGAACCTATTCTATTTCCAGGAAACATTACAAAGCCACTCTTCTCTGTTCATTCAGCTCTTTCAGCCTTGGTTTACCACGCCATTCTCCACAATTTCAGCTTGACCTTTTACTACCAGCCTATACAGAACTTTCTACCTCATTTTAAAAGAAAACCAAATCTTAGCTTTTAAATAAGTTCTTTCTGTAGCTTACCACAGCCTTGTGCTTGATACTGGAGAAGCATGCAAATAAGCATAAAAGCTCTTAACAGAAATACAGCAAATATACCTGATAAATTAACTGTAGAATATTCCCACATTTAAATTCAAAACTAATACTGGCAGGTAACAAAATACCGACAAAGTAGAAATTAAACTTTATGCTTACCTGTAGTATGTAAGTAAACATCTCCAAACAAAAGTACCACATAAGAAAAGAGGTATATTTAAGTGAACACTGAATTTGTCTTGTAAGGTAAATCTCAAATAACTGTAATAATGTATTACAAATAATGTAAGCAGAAGCCTTACCTCATCAGAAGAGAGAAGGTAAATAGGTGTTAACATAGGAGTTTTACTTAATTCACAATTCAGGCCAAGTGATGTCAGGATCTCCTTGAGCACTTCGTATCTCTTGGCATTGCTTATCTTAAGCAAATTAAAACCCTCTTCAGTTTGGACATCCATAGAATTGATATCCAGTTCCAAGTGTGCCTGGCAGGACACGTGCAGGGGGAATAAAAAAAAAATAAAATGCTGCTGGTATTTGGCATTACATGTTTTAGTTTAGAGATAAGTGTAACATTTTCAAAAGCAGCTTTGTCCTGACTGTGGTTGCTGAACTATCCAGTTACTAGTGGAAAGGCTGATGGAGTTGGGCCTGTTCAGCCTAGAGAAGAGAAGGCGAAAGGTGAATCTGATCAATGAGCATAAACAACTGAAGGGAAGGAGTCAAAAGGATGGGGCTCTTGGTGGTGCCAAGCAATGGAACAAGAGGCAATGGGCATAAACTGAAACACGAGATGTACTACCTGAACATGAGGAAGAACGCCTTTACTATGAGGGTGACTGAGCACTGGAATAGGTTACACAAAAAGGTTGTGGAGTCTCCTTCCCTGGAAATATTCAACAGCCATGTGGACACAATCCTGAGTAGTGTGCTCTGGGTTACCTTGCTTGAGCAAGGAGATTGGACTAGATGATCGGCAGCGGTCCCTTCCAGCCACAACCATTCCGCGATATTTAGCAGCCTTTGTACCCTACTATATGCATACTAATTTAATGAAAATGGCAAGCTATTATCTTTGCTAATTTCTCCAATTTTGCACATTTTAAGTGTGTTCTTCATATTTGATCTACTTTATTGAAATTCAGGAAATATGCCAAAATGGGAGGTAGGGAAGAATAGAAAAAAGGGAAACAAGTCTGTGACAGAATACTTAATGGCTGATGTCACTGTCCTCTGAAGAGAAAACAATAAGGCGTTTCAAATCCAGACTGGAAGTCATTTAAAATTAAAGAATGACACACTAATCCTCTTAATCTAATTTTTGAAGCTATACTGGAATGCTCTTTTTCTGCGGAAAACCTCTGCAGTATTGAGTTTTACTGCAGCAGAAGGGTCAATTTAAACGGTAGAGCAAAGCAGGTTTCACCATGGAACTTGCAGAAATGGATAGCAACAGTAGCTAATCAATTTTCTAGTACAAGCACACAGGGCATGGGTGGCACAGCTTCCTACATAAAGCTATAAACATGCTACTATGTATAACAGAGTTTCCAAAAAGCTAGCAGATTTAATCTGATAAACAGACAAAACCACTTCTAAGAACCCAGATGAATACTTCTACATTACATAATTACTAGAAGAGTATATGCTACCTGATACCTGAGCAGTTAATTTTGAGTGCTATGGGCTCCTGAGAAAGCTCTCCTGTAGCTAAAATACTGGTAAAAAAGGATCCTAGAATCTTCCATAAAGTTCATTCAACTGTGTCTCCATTATATTCCTCATCTACTTAAACACTGGTAATTGCTCTGTTTTTCTCAGTATGCTGGGACAGAGTAAAGACACAGTAAAGGAAGTGATATAACTGCAAACAACCATGCTAAAAATAAAATGTTTACCTCTGCTCCTACTGAGGCCAACTCTAAATGTGCAAGATGCCTTCAGGCTGACTTCAAAAGTCTTTCTATGAAACGGCTGAAATCTTTCTAAGTTTAATAGCACAGGTTATACACCAGATAGATTCATACTATAAAGAGCATAGACTTATTTTCTAAACTCAGTGGTACCTCTTAACAGTTTTCCTATCACTCAAAACATTAGTTGGGTTATCGGTGACTATTTATACAATCAGTGACCAAGATTTACCTTTAACACATCCATTGAAGCTGTTATCCAAGAAGACAGAGTAACAACAACAAAAAAAGATTATGAACACTTGAACTTAATCTGCAATTTAACTTTTTGAGGGGGTGTTGGTTTTGTTTGAGGTTTTTTTAACAGAGATCACAATACCGTTACATTGGACAGGTACCTATTTGCTGGGATATTATTATTATTAAGTGGAATGAATAATGTTTTGGCTCATTCTAGACTCCCAGACTTCTGTCCCCGGGGTGCTCTGAACTACTTGTTAGGTGCAGGATGTTAAACATTTAAAAGTTCAAAGCTTGAAGGAAGACTCAGAAAACAAAAAGGCAAGTTTCCAGCAGATCAGATTCTCCCTCACAACCCTCACCCAAAAAAGGGGCATATACTACTGACTGAAAAAGTGTTGAGGTTCAACAAACCACAAGTTTTAGAATTTTTATTTTGATAGTAAATAGAAAAAAATACATTCAGATGAATAAAGGGTTGTGGGGTTTTTTTAATGGCAGAATAGTAAGGCCAACATCATAAACCTAACATGCATCCAAAAATTAGCCTTAATCAAAGTACTGCTAAAGAAATCAACGTCTTGGTTCACTTCATTCATAACACTGAGATGCAAACAGAATACATCTGACAATACTAGCAAAAACAGTCCAAACAGACCTAGATCAACAACAGCATTTCAGTGCAGAGACTAACCTTTCTTATGCAGTTACTCGCTCAAGCAAGAATTGTTGGGCAGTTTTTCTAGACATGGCATGCAACAAGTAATAAAGGCTGGGACATTCTCATTCACTAGTCAGATTTCCAGAAGTGCTGACTACCATAATCTTAAACCTTAAGAAAAGACATCTTTCAAGTTTCTTGCAAGGTTTATTTTATGTCTTCTCCTTATTCTCTGCTTCACTATAGTTCATATTTTCACAGGGAAGTAACTTTTTTTATCTTGCCAGTATAAGCTTTCACCCCAAGTCCACCAACTCAGCTCTCCTCTTCTCACCTCCCAAAATCTGCAAAATGCACAGCTGTGTCACTGCACAACTTCTAGCAGGCAGAAAAAGGTAGCTCTGCTCTTGAAGATGCTTGCTCACTGTGCAAATCTGCCTCTGCCACCCACTGTGGTCTTGTATGATCTACATGTGCATAGTTACATGGTGAAAAGGAGGAAGTGAAACAGCAGTGACATTTCTCTAACATTCTTTAAGCTTCCTGAGGATCAAGTGAAAGACATTCTGCAGAGTCCTTATTCATTCACTGAGACATCCATCTACATCTCCCTTTGACAGGAATCCCCAAGAGCATGCAATGGGAACAAGTAAACTTTTTCAGCAAACTAATGCTTCTGTATACACAGTACCTGAGAAAGAATGGCTTCTCCTCCACTGTCTCCGTAAAACAGATGAACAATAACTGTGTCTTGATCAGCATTATTTAATCGACTCAATATCTTCACTTTGCTTGTATCTTCCTTCATCACTTCCTCAAAAATATAGCCACTGACCAAGAGATTTAACTTCATTTCAGTGCTGTCCATTTTAGAGACTACTAATTCATGAACAGCCTTCTTCAGTTGATTTTTTCTCTTTATTTGTATGCCATCAAATGCAAAAGATGAAGAAAAACCTAGGATCTTTCCACCTTTAGATAAAAACTTCATAAATTGTTTGTGGTTCTCCCCAGAAATAGGCTCATCTGTGGCAATGATCAACAGCAGTGAATTATCAACCCACGGAGCTTTCAGAACTTGTTCCTCATGCAGCTGGTAGATGGTGTAGCTGTCTGCATCAATGCATTCTTGAAGGATTGATTTTACCTGCTCAAATTCCACTTTTGCAGTTTCAGAGCCAAGATAAATCAATATATTAGGGGGCTTTCCAGAAAGGTTTACTCTCTTAATTCCTTTTGCCAGAAAACCATCATTCTCTTCCAGTGTGCTACTGCAATCATCAGAAAGTTCTGGAATGTCTTCTTCAGAGGCATATCTGACTGATTCAATAGTACTGTTTTCAAGTTGCAGGCATTCATGACAACTGGAAAGATGCAAGTGATGATGCTCTCCAGCACCTGTCTCTTTGTCACATAAACTGTCGGATTCATCTTCAGGCTCACTGTCCTTCTCCAGCTTGGATTTCTCCTCTTCACATTGTCCTGCAGTCTCTGTTGCTCCTAATCCTGATTTAAGAGTAGTCTCCAAAGTAGCAGCCGGAGTCGGGGTTACTTCATCCATTTGTGTACTGCTTACGCTTTGCTCTTTTACAGATGGTTCTACCTCTGCCAACTCCTTCAGAGTAGATTCCTGTAGGTGGACAGCTGAAAGAGTTAAATAATAAGAAAAATGGGTTATCAAGGTGATATTAAAAGAGCTATGATGAATATCAATACCATGGCAGGATTTAGATTTAATTTCACTACAAGACATCTGTAACAGCACAAATTTGTTTGACACACCAAATCCTAATCCTCTCCCCCAAGAACATAATAATTCGCACTCATGACACAAGTCATTTACTTTAATGACTCTTTGTTTCAGGAAAGTCTGACTGAGAGCACAACAGTCAATATTTATATGGCACATTTAAACAAAATAACATTTATTGTGAGTACAAACATATTTGCACAAAAGTAAAACATGACAAATACTGCACATAATGAAGACGTATACTTAACAGAATGATAATCAATGGGTGGGAAGGTGAGGAAGCTCCCAAAAATGCATCAATTTACCAGCTTGTTATTTAGCCTGTCCCTCTGTCCCCAGTAAAGGACATAATGAAGCAAGGAAAGAACCTTTGGAAAAAATGCTGGCCTCTTAAGGAGGGCAGGGTGCAAAAATTGCTCGCTGTTATTTTGAAATAAGCTAACAAAATTATGATATTGGGTAAGATGAAGACATTGAACTATGCCTTCTGAACTGCTGAATGCTGCAGATAAAAGCCTGGGACAAGTTAAAGGGAATGAAAAAAATCTGAACAGCTTTCAGTCTGCAGAAAGGGAGACATACCCACCATAGCAAGACTTGGGAGATCAGAATCCAAGGGAAAACTAGCAAACAGGAAGAACTGTTAAACGTTCCTCTTTCTCACCCTGGAAAAGGACGGAAATGCAAAGGCAAGAAACTTCTGGCAAATACAAGTGAGCAAAGAAGGGCAAATATGATTATTACCAGTGTGAAACTTGCAGAGCAAACTAAATAACAAGAGAGAAAAAATATATACTTTTCATAGGGTAACTTTTTCAGCTGCTGAGCCATGAAAATATTTCCAGGCAAAGTCTGCAAAATCTCACTGGATCTCTCTCCACTCCCATAAGGCCAAAGAAACTGATTACGGCTTTGTTTCTGACTTCCCAAAAAAATTCAATGAGAAACTTTATTAACAAAACAGCCAACTGGCAAACAACACCAGATCCAACTTTAATCACTTTCTTCACTTAACAACACTTGTATTCCCTTGAAACTATACACCCTTTGCCTAGTCTGGAGCAGAAATGTAAAGCAATATTCTTTTCACAGCCCAGGAGAATTTCATAGCCATCAGCCTATATCCTATTCCATCAATCCAGCCTGCATGAGCCTATTCTACTGGAGCAGTTCTAGCATGCACACAGTACCTGAGACAAAATAAGCCAGAAAGCATTCTGAAAAGTACATGACAGGGACACTCAGATTCCACCTCCTCCTGCATGAATATTTTTGCAGAACAGCATCACGAGACAAAATTTCACATCATGTACCTTTGCGAGCATATTCCTACCCTCTTGCACACTCTCTAGCTGTTCTTGATTTTGGCATTCCATCTTCCACCAAAGCACTATAATCCACATTATTGATATGCCTTATTTAGGGGGAGGTTGAGGACAGAGAAAGGTTTCCTTTTGTAGCCAAAATCATTATTTTATTATTCTACATGACCCAAATATTTTATCAACACAACTGAGAAGACACAACTAGGAAGGAAAAATGAGATTGCTGATGAATGAAACAAAGATCTCATTACACTGAAGTTAACTATTGGCAGTAGCTTATGTAGCTAAATAAAAAGGAGTTTATTCAAAAAATGTTTTGATTCATTTTTCTGTGATTCCTCTTGTTGCATTTGTAAAGATGTAGAGATCTGCAAAGAGACCAACTCAGTCAAAAAGTGGTGTAACTTTTCAAGGATCTCTGTATTTGACAGTATAAAATACAGTAGTGTTACAGAGTAATCAACAGCCCAGAATGACAACAGGAAGCAAACATTGTGCCAAAATAAATGCATGGTAGAAAGACTACATGCACAGTCCTAAAATAGCTATGCAATAAACATGTTCTACCATTAAAAACAATTCATGAAGATACTTACAAACAATCTTGTGTGGCACCATTCCATTATCCATTTGAAGCCTGTCTTCCATGAACGCTATTCCAAGGTTACTGAAATTATCTACGCTTGCTTCAGCAATTAACTTATAAGGCTCACCAGGTTTATAGGCCAATGGTGAGCAATAGTCTGACCACTTCACAATCTAGAACAAAGCACATGCATGTTTTCAGTTTGAAAAGGTTACAGAAAAATATCAAAATACCAACAGCATTATGAATCTGTAAGACAAACTGCAAATAAAAACTGCCCTTCCTTCCCAAAGGATTCTGCTATTGAAAAGCAGCGCAACAGTAGGCAGAACCAAGAGAGGGACACTATCAAACCAAAGCAGTACAACTAGCAAACCCAAGGACTGGAAGTAATCGTAAAGAAAGTACTTTAAAAAAAAAAAAAGTGTAGCTACTAGGATTATAGAATACTAAACTGTCTGAATCACTTTTAGGTCTTGTTTCTGTGATGTCTGATGTGTTTAAAACAACTACTGCATTTAACAGTATCATAAGACAACACATCTCAAGTAAAGAAGGCTTTCAGCTGAGAGTACCTTTCATGAAAAGGTGCACCCTTCATGACTACAAAGGTCAATGTATGAGACTGAATACAACCAAAAGAACCTGCTGAGGAAGGATCACATAGAAAGCAATACCTGCTACAAGATTCAGTCCTGACAGAAGTAAACAAAGCAACATACACACCAAGTTGATAGCAAATTGGGAGTACAAATACATCTTTCCCAAAGATCAAGGCTATAAAAGCTTCAAGTAACATACAAAATGGCAAGGGAGCATTACCCCATTCTGTAAGTAAAATTCTGTTTGCATTTATTTCCAAGACATGGCTTTCAGCACAAATTTTTTAAAAAATGCTGATAAAACGAGCAAAAGTAAACTCTAAGATTTAATAAAAGTACACATTGATTATCAGAAGCATAACTGGGCACGTAAGATTCTATTCTCCAGAAAAGAAGCATTGTGAAGATGTCACACTTGAGATTATTTTCTTCAAGAAGGTTTGTTAAACCCAAACTACACAGCTGTGCTATCTTTGAGAACAAGTTCCACTACAAAAGACACAGGTGGAGGAAAAGTGAAAAGAGTTTTGGCTTCCTTCTAAAAAGCAGACACATTAACAAAGACTACAAATCTGTCTGCCGACTCATAACTGAAAGTGACCCCTTATAAACCTTATGTTTATAAAACAACAGTACCAAACAAAACAACATTCAGATAATTTACAAACACAGTGATTTGAGTCAATTCTGAAAACAAAAACGGAGTAAGGCCCCGATTTCATTAAAATCTGTGAATGATACCTCGTCTTTATCCTTTATAGGATACACAGACCAACTGCTCTCCTTTGAAGGCATTTTCAGAGACAATTAAGCACCACCTGTTCTCATGACCTTAAAAAAAAATGAGCATGCAATATGTTCCAATACTAGAAGACAAAGCTCAATTCCCACATAACAACTCCAGCACTTCGACACTGTCATCACCAAACCACTTTCGTGAAATAATGATTAAACATGGTAAGAAAAAATCCTTCTTTTGAATGAACAAAATTAGAAAGAGCTCTTGGGTATTTTAGTTTTTCAGAATTAGACTATCAGCTAAATTTACCTTTTCATCTACTGCTGTTAAGTGGTTTACATAATATCCAAAAGAATCTATTTCCAACTTTTGACTTTACAGTATTTCCCAAGGGAACAAGAAGAAAGAAGAAACTGAGATTTCATATAACTTTAATGGTCATGTCTCCTTTCTAAGCCATTCTCGAGGACAGTTTCTGATTAGCACAGTCCAAATGAGACAATCCAGGCCATACTCATATAGGTGACCTTTGGATACCCCACAAGAAATCCGGCTGGGTATCTCCTGATACATTACCTATACTAACCCTTAGTGAACAAACTCAGTTTCTAAAAGAGAAAAAGATAACAGTACATGGGCAGCGTGTTTGTGTTTACCACAATGTCAGCTGCATGCTTTAACTTATGGGTTACACTACACCTCTAACAAAAAAACAAGTAACAGCTTCAAATCAGATACTCCAGAACACACAGCTAGTGAAAGACAGCCCTCAAATTCATGACAGATGTATCACTCGGGTCCTGATTGTCTGGATCACTCACTAGTAACAACCACTCACTTGTAAAAGTAAAAAGGTCACCTCCATGTTCATACCACAAAGAAATACCACCTCTGAAGTTACAGGACATATTTCTGGGCACACTAGTATTATCTGGTCCTGAAGCAGAACAAATTCTCCTTCTGGAGGAGAGTTATACCAAACCCCGACAGATACGAATCCTGTAGTTGCAACATCAGTCAGGACTTCACCCCACTGTCACTGTGGATGTCTGACCAAGTCAGCCAGAATTGCCCCAGCCAATCGTCGTGAGTGTTGACCTGGACAACACCATCACTTTCCAGATGGAAGGTATTCCCAACTGTGCTCATTCTATTGGTATAACACCCACAGCTTGTAATGGAACTCTTCAGTCGAAGTCATAAGGTGCAAAACTCTAAGCGCCTGCTGCTAACTGTTTGCAATTCATGATCACCAGTGACAAACATGATACACATTTATGACACAGGATACCAGCTTCCTTCTCCATTTCACTAGCACATAACTCTGAGCTACTTTCTGTGGTAGAGGGCAAGGGATTTTTTCATAACACCAAGTAAAACATGAGACATGCTAACAAGTAAAAAGCAGTGCCCTGGTTTCAGCTGGCATGAAGTTAATTTTCTTCCTAGTGTCTGGCATAGTGTCATGGGTTTTGCATTTAGGATGAGAATAATATTCATAGAAAAAACTAAAACATAAATGTATTAAGCAGTGCTTACTCTAAGTCAGGGACTTTTCAGCTTCCCACGCTCTGCCAGTGAAGAAAGGCACAAGAAACCAGGAAGGAATTTGGCCAGGACAGCTGACCCAAGCTACCCAAAGCAATATTCCATACCGTAGAACATCATGCTCAGTATATAAACTAGGAGGAGTTGGCTGGGAGGGGCCAATCTCTGCTTGGGTCAGGCTGTGTATTAGTCAGCAGATGAGCAAGTGTACTGTACATCACTCGTCTTTCTTGGGTTTTATTCCTCTCTCTTTGCTGCCTCTTTTTATTTTAATTATGAAGCTGTTCTTATCTCACCCCATGAGTTTTATCTTTTTCCCCAATTCTCCTCCCATCCTGCTGGGGGAGCATGGAGGACTGGCAGCCAGCGAGCAACCACAAGGTACTTAGTTGCCTACTGGGGTTAAGCCAGAACAAGTAGTTTTTGCTGTCAAGTGCAAGCAAAGTGAATACACAAAAGAACCTCACAAAGTAAGGCTTTTGCCAAGACATATGGCCTGTAATCCTGCTCATGCAATGATCCATTTGCTTCACAACAGAACAAAAATCCTCAGAATATTTTGAAATTGGCCAAGCTTCCCACTATGATCAGAAATCATCAAAATTCTCTCAGAATACAGAATGAAAGGCCAGCTCCTAGCAAGAGATGAGAAATTATTTATACTCCAGTTTTCTGGATCCACCACAGTTGAATCCAGTCATAGATCACTGATAAGCCATTCTTTGTAGGGCTTTCTGTTTCAAAATTCTCATAGGTCACAGGAGCAACCTACTGCTACAGCCCCTATGTTGACAGCCAGAGGTAGCAGAATTCAGAGCACCTCACTAGAAGTGATGTGTACACAGAGGAACAACAAAAAAAAAAAATAAAATGATAGTTCTGGTCTCTTGCCTGGACTATCACTTTTGAACTTGATAGATCAAATTAATTATTAACATCTAAGTAAGAATGCAAACATTTTATACGCTAAAGGAAATGCAAACAAAACCAACAAGATTTAAAAAGTCCACCCAACAAAAAACCTCAAAAGAACAAACTAGAGCTTCAAAACAGATATTTTTGTGGACATCTCTGCCATAAAAACAAACAAAAATAATCCCCCTCCAAAAAAACCAATCAAAATTCCCAATAAAAACAACAACAAAAAAGTAAAAAAACCCAAATACACACAGACACACACAAAAAAAACCCGCTACAAAAAAAACAACAAAATCACTACAAACAAAATCACCTCCCCCCCCAAAAAAAAAACCCCAAACAACTCTCCTTTATAAGTTGGTCAGCACACCCAAGGTGCATTCTAAAACAATATATAGAGCACAGCAGATATCCTGTCTAATTTTTCCCCCAGCAGCAGGGCCCACCTGGATGGATTCCACAGTCTTATATCAAAGGCAATAAAAACATTTAAAAACCAGTGTGGCTACTTCCTATGTGCTCCAAAGAAATTGAGGCCAGTGGAAGCAGAACACTTCAGCATAAAAGGTGTCAGCGTTCTCAACAAGCTTTCAGTGCCTCCAGTCCTCACTCTGAACTACGTAGAGATAATGATTTTGCCTGATGCACCACTTCACCTGGACATCATTCCTCTAGAGGCCAAAGTCTAACATGCTCCAAAAACGTGCTCTGTTCTAGAACTAAGAGGCATCCATGGTGGGTGGAGGTACTAAAAATTTGATTGCAGGCACTGTGCCCATTCCCAATCTGTCCTTCTGTTCCTGCACTCAAGTTAGATAAGTCTATTTACCAACCACTCTGCTCTTGATGTTCACTCCAGCAGAGGACTCCCAGATTATCTCTCAGAACAAGTGAGCTGGGAAATACATATTCCTCATCCAGGGAAACAGACAGGAAGCAAGCATCTGTGTATGTGACAGGTTTCCTTTAAGCTTGAAACCTGATGCCAGAAAGCAAGGATGCCAGGGGATGGCAGGGGCCATTTAGGAGGACACCTTATGGACTGCCCCCAGGCAGTGATGCCAGCTTTCGGCATAGCTTGTTTTAATGTGTGGGCTCTGTCGATTTCATGGTACCCTAGAGCCAACAGGCCAGTTGTTTTATTACTGCCAGCCCAGAAATACCTTAGTATACACGTTTTCCCATTTCTCCTCTTTCTAGTAGGCAACAGGGTCCATTTTGCCCACTTCATTAAGGAGAACATACAGGTCACACAACTGTCTGCCTTAGGAAGGATTCAGGCTAACCTGTACCACTGGAAGATTTTTCCACCCTGGAAGGTAATTTTATCTTTTGCTGTGCGTTACAACCTTTCTCCTCCTTCAGACCTGCATCCAAGCTGAGATGCCTAGGCAGCAAGCATTCCTCATATGAGGAAAAAAGCAGTAAAAACATAGTAAAATACAGGGCAGAGAGAGACATTACCTCAAGTTCATAGCACATTTTGATAGGGTTTGGATACTATTCTTCTGCATAATTGGTTTAGGGATATTATATATTCAGTAATTCAAGTTTAGAACATCATTATCTAAATCCACATCTCAGACTTTCAATATAGTAGTGGAGAAGGCGCTTTTTAGGTTTTTTGAGTCTCCAGGACATGAGTGTTTTGTAAGTGTGCTTCCCATAAGGATTTCAGTACCAGTTTAATTTAAATTTGGACACCTCAAAACCATTTTATAAGTATTATCCATTAAAAGACAAACACAATTTATAAATTTCAACCAAGAAGCAGTGCCACTCCCCCATCTGCACTTTATAGAAGAGCTAAAAGATTGAAAGCTTGATTTTGGCCTTACTCCTGCAGGCTGATAAAATAACCCAAATGTGTAATACTTTAACTTGCATTTATAAATCACAGTGAAGAAAGGTTCCAAGACAGACTTCTATTTCACTTAGAACTTTTCACCATCACCTGGTTGAAGGCTTGAAGAACTCTTTAGGAATCATATGCTCGCTTCTTACTGAGGCATTTGTTTCAGCTAGTGTCAGAGAGAGGATACTCAGATAAATGGTCTTCTGATCTGCCTGAATATGACAGCTTTCAAGCATTTATCTTCATATTCAGTGTATCTAACCCTACATGCCTTATGCAAAGTCACAATGGAATCCTACAGTTCCCATCCAAAGCCAGAGAAGCATACTACTAAAACAATTGCAGTAGAATGTCTATTGGTTCGTTTGAAGCATAAAACATAACTAGAGCATTAAAAGTTATTAATTTTAATGGAAATATTACCTTTTTATTTCCAAGAACATTATAAACATACAAAAAATCTATCTGCCATTGACTTTTTTTACCTTCAATCATTTTATGCTTATTCCCACCAAACGGCCCATCTGTACTACTTTCTATGCAAGAAATAAAGAGAACTACTTACCTCTTTTGAAGAGACAGGTACTTTCTGCAAGTTATCTGACTGAGCTGAAATGCTTTCTGTCACAAAAGCTATATGTCCTGCCTTAAGTAACTTGTCCGGACAAACAAAAGGAGAAATGAGAAGTAGACTCCACCTGTTTAAGTCATCAAGGAACTAAAAAAAGGAAAAAAGGAAGAAAAATAAGTCTGCATAGCAAGCATCTGATTTAACAATTCATTTTTAAATTATGCCCAGCTTAAATTCAAATCTGACCCTTCAGTCTTAGATGAACCATTTCACATTCCCCATGAGGAAAAAAAGGGATAAAGATCCGAACCATTAAGCAGGAACATATCAGAAATAAAACTGAAAGTGACAACCTCAGCTTTTAAGCTAATTGAGACTCCAGCTTTCAGTTTTAAAAGAGCACAAAAGTGAGTGGGCCACAGGGCCACTGTATCATTGGTGCCGTGACTGTTGGGGGCCATTTGCCATCAGCTGCATCCCTCATTCAACCCAATCCTCCTCATTCACACAGCAGTTCACCCTGCTTCTTGCTTCCTTCCTTCTTCTCTTCATCCCTCAAATACACAAAAACATGGCCCTGTTGCCTCACTTCTGGTGGCTGAAGGGCACTATCGACTGCTTGGCAGGGAGTAAGAAAAAATTCACAATGTACAACCTGCCTGGTCAGATACTACAGCCCCTCAAACTGGACAGTAGTCCAGGTGGCATTCATTCCAGTTGGGTAACAATCCTCCAGAAAACATACAGTCCCACTGCTAAGCCATATACACCTTTTCTACAGCCATCTGACAAAAGACTAACCAACCTGTGAGCCACAAGTGACCCAAGAACTATATACTACATAGGTACTACATAGGTCTGATTTTTAGACCTGATTTACAAAGTTTCAGGACTTCCTTTGTAAAGCCAGTTATAGAAAGACATTTCTGTTTTGTGGACATGTACAACCTCAGGACAAATTCTTTAAAAAGTGACTTGAAAAATCCTAAGAAAATTATTTGAAATAAAAAGAGAGGGCACCTTCTTTTTTTTTTTTTAAACATATTAAGTCCCCATGCATTTGCACCAAAATTACAAATTCAGTATGTAACTAAGCCTAAAGAAATAACTCATTAAAAATAAATTCATCCAGAAGGTAGTCTATCCACTTATCAGTCCACTGGACAAACATTTCCTTCATTAAATTATAAAAATGTTTCCTCTCTCATCCTCCCAAAGGAGCAAATAAAGCTCAAAAGCTGGAATCAGTAGACCAAAGAACAGGTTTAATAACCTCAAAACTTCTCAATATGTAATCGGTTCCCATATATCAACTTTTATGGGATGTACATGTTGCATTTAACTTGATTTTTCTGCCACATTTTAAAAATGGCCAACATTAGAAATAGGTATTTTGCTACTACGATATTAGAAACACATGCTTTGCATGTCTCCAGTAATTTTACGGGGAAACAGGAGAATTTCCCTATAACACACTAAATGTGTACATCACTCCACAGCTAAAATGAAACTGCACGGTATTAAGTCTATGGGGATAGTTTGCCAATCCAATCAGCTTTACTGAGCACAGAAGCTGAGAGAGTAAACATTGCTATCTTCCACAGGAAAGTGGACTGAACTACTGAAGCTTCATACTATCTTAGGTCTAAAATTTTATTAAAGATCAAACAAAAAAAAACACCTTTACACATTAAGATAAGATACCAGCAAATTGTAAAGAAGACACTCATAACAGTGCAGAGGCAGTTATACCTACTCAAAAAGCAAAGTAACTTAGCTAGCTACCTAGAAGCCAAAAAAAGCATGCTAGTTAACCTTTTTCGCTTCACAGCATTCACAGATGATGCAGAAAGCTTCACCATGATGCTGCCTCTATGTTCTATACAGCCAACCTTCCTATACCACACTACCAAGGTGCAGTATGGCAGGCATCTTCTGCAGAGATTCTCAGAGTCCAAGGCAACTGGTAAATTTCAGTACATGTTTTTAAAAGGCAACTACATTTCGATAACAACATTGGCTTTTATGCCAGACTACAAGCCAAGCTGTGGCTGTCTAGAAGGCTTCCCAGCTCCCAGTGAACACAAATAAACTGATGAGCTTTATAAAAAGTCAGTCTGCATGAATAACACTGCAGAAAAAGAAAAAATGTGCTTACTATGCAAGGACCAAAGAGAAGCTATTTCAGAAATGAGCAGAAGTGGAGCAAAGAACAGCATAAATTAGTTGAAACTTGATTTACAAAACAATAATCCAGGGCAATTGAAGCAGAACTCCTCTGAACACATGGACTGGCATTATTGGGTTTATGACTATTATCTGATTTATGAGCATTATCTGGTACTGGTTTTCTGAGTATTCTGGTTTCAGCTGGGATAGAGTTAATTTTCTTCCTAGTAGCTGGTACAGTGCTGTGTCCTGGATTAAATGTGAGAATAATGATAACACAGTGATGTTTTGGTACACAGTACTATACGAACTGCCAGGAAGAAAATTAACTCTATCCCAGCGGAAACCAGGACAATGAGCTTTCCCAAAATGTGAATTAAGTATTTAAGTTTGCTGTGAGAGATTCTGAAGTATGAAATAATCAGCTCATTAGAGAGAAAAATGCTATTTTTGAACCAACTCCATTAGCATTTGTTTTCACCACACTGAAAACATCCTCTTTACCCACTGAATTCATGAAAAGCTTCTCTGCTTCTTAAAAGTAGCACTTAGTCAACAGTATGGTTCATAAATACATTTCAGTAACACATATTTAAGTAAGATGTCTAACCACTGAAATAACTTCCACAAACACAAATATAAAGAATAGCAAAAAGGAAAGATCAAGAAGACTCCTGTCCACATGAATTCTGTTGTTTTGTAACAAGACTAGACAAAGTCAACTTTAAACATCTCAGATGACTGGGGGGGAAGTGCTACAGGAGCTCTGCTTCTAAACCCGAAAGTCAGAAGCAAGCTTACTTTCAGTTTTACTTCATATAATGGGAAGTGAAGCATGGCTCAGGCACAGTATTATTCCACTGTCGTGGGCTCCCACAGCCTCACCCCACCCTCTTCTCTCACCAGCCATTTGGGGAAAGAAAGAAGTGATTTTTCATGGATGATGGTTTTCCTGTCATATTCCTCACCTGAAACGTTCTCTACCGGCAGCAGCAGTTCTCTGTAACCAGAAGCTCAACCGGCTCTGTTTTAAATGCCCGGCACAAATCTCGAGTGCACTAACACAGCATTTATTTTTAGACTAAAGCTTTACATGTGCTAAAAGAATGTTACAAATATGGAAATACTAACCTAGTGCTAGTATTTCCAGCGCTATGGAAGTACTAGCCTAGCCAAGTGCTCCTATTGCCATAGCTGTGCTTACAAAGCCGCGCTTTACATAGTGAAAACCACTCCTCAACCCACAAGCTGAATGTAGCTTCCTCTCGAGAGCGCAGGGAGGCAACTACAGAAGTATTAAGGTTTCCTACCAAGGCCTTTCCCCGACAAGCAGGGCTGTGACAGGCCTGGGAAGCTCCACGACTTAGTTTTTGCCGATCACAAGCCCCAGCTCGCCATTGTCAAGCTCTCTGTCACACTTCCAGAGTGAAAACTCAGCCACAAACCCCACCGCTGCAGCTCCCCTTTCCCACCGGGCTCCGCCACTTCAGCCGTCGGGGACCGCGCAGCTCCCTCCTGGCCGCGGGGCAAGGCGCGGCGGCACTGGTCCGCCGGGGAAGGCGGCTCCCCGTTGCCAGGGTAACGCGGGAGGCCGCTTCCCGCACGGCGCCTTCCCCGCCCGAGCGGCCCCGGGCAGCGCCAGGCGAGGCACCTCCCTCGCCTCAGCCCCACGGCGCGGGGCGGTACCTGCGTCTCGTCCGTGAAAAAGACTTTGTTCCCTATCCTGAGGCAGATTCGCTCCTCGGGCGGCACCTGCATGCGCTGGGTGCCGGCGCAGCAGCAGAAGGTGAAGGAGCAGCGGGAGCGGTGTAGGCGGCGCACGGTGCGGCGGATGAGCGCAGCCGAGCAGGGCCCCCAGCGCGCCCATAGGTAGAGGTAGCACAGCGTGATCAGCATGGCGCGCGCCCCCCGCCACGCCCCCGGCCCCGCCCACAGCCCCGCCTGCTCCATGGAGAAAGGGGCGGGGCGGCTGGGTGAGCCTGCCGGCCGCTCTGATTGGCTGGCGGCCTCGCGCCCTCCGCGCTCCGCCCCTTTTGAGCCTCGTCAGGGGGAGCGGAGGAGCCTCGCGCCGAGGCCGTCGGTGGCCGGAGGGGAGGGTCCGTGTGGGTCCGTGTGGGATGGTGACCGCTGAAGGGGCCCCTGGCGCTGCGTAAAGAACAACGTGTACAGGGGCAAGAAGTCGTTAAAAGGAGGCTGTGAGAAAGATGGGAAGAGACTTCACAAGGGCCTTCTTGCAGGCCAAGGGGTGATGGTTTTAAACTGAAAAAGGGGAGACTCAGGCTGGATGTGATGAAGAAATTCTTTACACTGAGGGTGGTAAAACACTGGCACAGGCTGCCCAGAATGGTGGTGGATGCACCATCCCTGGAGACCTTCAAGGCCAGGCTGAATGTGGTTCTGAGCAACCTGATCTAGTTAAAGGTGCCCCTGCTAGTTGCAGGATGGTTGGACTAGATGTCCTCTGAATGTGTTTTCCAACCCAAACTGTTCTATCATTGAAAAGGGCTGTCCAGAGGACTTGTCTCTTTGCACAATGTTAGTTGTTCCCAGGCTCCAGCATGAAGGGCAGTGAGGAGGAGCTATGTCTAACTGCCCCAGGCACCACAGCCTGACTCCTCAGGGAATCTTACAGCTTTTGCTCTCCAAAGCCAACACTGTCCTGACAGGCAACGTTTTTGGATGCATGCAACAGTTCAGTGCCATGGTCAGGGCTCATGGGACCTGCCCTTCAGCTCTGTAAGTCACACAAGGAGCCATCTATGGCATGGGTGCAGTACAGGGAGCTGAACTCACATCTGCACTACAGAGACTTGTTTGCTGTCCCATCAGCTGCATTTGACCTTGCCGCTAAGAGTCACAGTAAAGCAGTAGGCAAAACAGTAAGAACCAGAATATTCATTGCTTCGTTCCAGGCAGCAACAGGGCATCATCTTCCTTAGAAATGGCCCTAAACTGCCACCTGAACTTATTTCAGGGTCCACAGCTCCTAGAGGAGCTGCATCCCCTCCAACACAGTCCCTGAAGATACCAGACTCAAGGTCCCACATGTGCTCCAGCATAGCCACCAGAGGGCAAAGCGGGTGCAAAAGGACGCATCTGATTTCAGATGATAATTGGATTCACGGAACAAGAAAGAGTCAGGGTCCAGCCAGGATGGTCAATGAACCGGGAGTCAGGGAATATAACTGCAGGATTTATATGTGCCATGTGTGCTGCAAACACATCTTGCCACTATAGAAGATGAAACAGAGGTACCCTTTAGTCCTCTGGTACATCAATGCATGCAAATTATTAAATAATTTCTATATTCTATATGGAAAGTGCTCGGAACATTGAACTCTATGAAAAGAACATACATATCAGTCTGATCCTAGCAGATTTTAGTGGGCAAGTGAAAAGAGAGGAAAAAAAAAAGGCGAGAGAAAAAAAAGCAAGAGGAAAAATGCAAGGCGGCTAGAAGAAAGAAGCCAACACATATATTAAAGTTGCAGCTGGCTGATACGTGGTAATTGTTTCCTGAACAGGGCATGAAGCCACGTTGGTTTTTGGTATTCCAAACTCAAGGCCTTGTATAAACTTGGAAATTACTATACTCGGTATTCTAAAAGAAGAACTTCCTAAATGGATCTCCAACAACAACATAGTGTAGATAAACAAGGAAAATAGTCCTGGGCGTTTTGAAGCAGGCATCAATACGAAAAACACCAGCAGCTATTTTTACTTCTTTGAGTCTGCAGAAGCTCATCCAAACTGGTAGGAATCACTGACATAATCTTGATTTCCACAATGCATGGCAGAAACAGGTGACAGTTTCAGTTGGAGGGTCAAATCATTTAAATAATTCTCCATCTCAAGCATAAGAAATACAAACCTTGTGCTGCTGTTATATCCTGTACATAGTCCACAGAGAGGAACAAAGCCTCCAGTGGTCCTAACTTGGTATTATACACTGTTCCTTTGTGTGACCTTATCTTCTGCAGGAAGTCAAAATACTTACCCAGGCACATCAAAAGAAAGAAAACAAGCAAAGTATACAACCTCAAAAGAAAGCTCTCAACTTCGGAATTCACTTTCTCTGTAAGAGTTCAACAGCACAAGCATTGCTGACCTTTAGAGCACACTGCAAAACACAACTGTTTATATAACCTTTGCACAATGAAGAGCATGGTTTGCTTAATCCTGTAGTGGCATCAAACACAGTTAACTATATTATGATCCTTTTTGATTTTAAGGTTCCCTCACCTGGAAAAGTTTATGCGTAAATGAGAAAACTGAATCAAAACTTCACGATGCAAAGGAATCTACAGCAGAACAATAAACAGGGAAAACAGTCACCATTTTCTATGTATGTTTCACGTTTCAACTTATCAAGACAAGTTTCTATGTATGTTGCCATGTTCTCAATTAGAATATTTTGAAGCCATAAAGTTGCTGTAGGTTTTCTAGTTTCCGTTATAGCGTAGCTGAGACTTAATCATGACAAGCTGTGATTAAAAGGTTAAGAATTCTTTTTATTATTGTTGCTATTGTGAAGGAAAAGCCTTGTCTGCACCAGGAAATTCACTAAAATAGGTATTCCGAAATAACTATGTCAATCAGTTTCTCTATATAGAAGGGTGGAAAGAAGCCTTGGAAAGAAACAGTGAGTAATGTTAGCCTTCAGACTTCCCAGAACACTGAAGGTTTTGTCATAGAGAAAACAGTACAGAAAGATGTTGCAAAATGCTACACGTACGCACAAAACATTTTAAAGAGAACCTGAAAAACCTTGAGGAAGAAAGTGAATAGGCCACATTTTGTATTTCTGCCCACAAACTTGGAGAATTACCCCCACCCACTGGGACTGAAAAGCTGGCTTCAGTCTAAGGGTGGGAAATCTCCCTTAACTCTTCAAACAGTGCACATGGGAAGGCTCCTAAAGGGGGCTACCCAGAACAGTGAGTCAACTCTACCATGTAACCCCAGCATAGATGAGTGTCTCTTTTTCATATTGAAGGAGTATTATGAGACTGGCTTTGCAGTGCTTCATGAATGGCTCAATTTCTTCCTCCCTCTGTTCCACAAAAGCTTTTCCAACAATTTCTCTTTGAGGACCTTTGCATGCTATTAGTGGCTAAAAATGCCTCTGTCACATTGTTAAATACCAGGTATTACTCAAAGTTATAAATGCTGTAGAGATATCCTGTTCCTTGACTATGCCAATTTACATTGAAAACTCATTATTCTTGCAAATGCACAAGTGCTTTCACAAGTAAAACAAGTAAAACAGGTTTCCCTCAAAGATAAAAAACCCTCTTCCAATTAACACAAAATAATTATCTTATAGCTCATGTCTCTGTACGAATCAAGTTTGTCAAAGTTAATCTCAGGTTGCATCAGAAGTCTGAAAAATGCTCCTAACTTTGGGGAAAAAAAATGGATGAGCAACTGTAAGAGAATCAGTGTTTTCTGATTGTGAAGTGTTCTTCACCAAATACAGCACCTTGTATTAAAATTCAACATGGCAAAAATTTTAAGAACTACAGTAGTATAGTCATTAAAATGAGACAGCCATGGCTGGCTTAACTGCTACCCCTTTTTTCCTTTTTTGGAAACTATAGACAATACTTTATTACAGCTGCTCATGTTTTAGAATCCACACACCTGCAACCTGATTTTAACTAATGATTTCCATGAAAATGCCAATTAAAGTTGTGTACTTCAATTAATTAGTACAATAATGTGATACTGTCCCATTTTTTCTATAGTGCCACATGTAATTCTATTACATGACATTATAGCTTCATTAACAACACAATATTTTCAATACTTCTGTAATAAATTTGGTCTTGCAGGGCTTTACAAACAGATTTAATTGAGGATAAATTTGCATCTTCCAGAGAGCTCTATGTTGGCAGTTTAGGCTTTAGTCCTGCACTAATATCCTTGTTGACAGATTCTATCCAGAGGTATAAATCAATTATCCTCATCTATGGATCTGATTGCAAGATCAGGACTACAGACATCAGTTGTGTAATGCACACTTCCCTTTCAACTATCAAGATAAACTGGGTCTAAATAAAACCAAGCTGATGAAATTATATATATTTCAGACTGAAGTTCAGGAAGGTGTTTAATTACAGTTTATATTACTTAAGAAGTCTGCATTTTTTTCTCAGGACCCATGCTGCTATTTCATATTATTTTGTTATTTGACTATAATTCACCATGCTATTCATTCTAATAATTATAATTATTTTGATACATAGATGTTTAAAATTATTGAGACTATGCATATATTTTCTTCTTTTAGATGTGGCATTTTTTAACTTAGTTACAACTTTACAAACACACCACAGCATTTAAACAGTGGGCCTAAGGTCTTCATTCTCACAGTCTGCATCTGCTTTCCAAGACTTGGGCATTGTGGTCAGAGCATTTGCCGGTGAACACTGAGGCAAAGGAGTCATTGAGAACCCAAGTCTTCTCCAAATCCAGGGTAACCAGTTCTCCCGATAGCTTCCAGAGAGGGCTCATATTATCCCTAGTCTGTCTTTTGTTTGCTA
>JAOEHY010035472.1:0-64124 GCA_025447955.1 Psilopsiagon aurifrons | reverse complement strand
GCAAACTGCGTGATTTACCACTTAAACCACGACACAAGGACATGTAGTGATAGGACAAGAAGGAATAATTTTAAACTGAATGAGGGTAGATTTAGGTTAGATATTACAAAGTTCTTTACCTTGAGGGTTGTGAGACACTGGAACAGGTTATCTAGAGCTGTGGCTGTCCTGTCTGCTGTAGTTGAAAGGGTCTTTGAGCAACCTGGTCTAGTGGAAGGTGTCCCTTCCCAGCAGCCCTTAACCCTTCCACCTTGGCCACACCTTCCTTCTATGTAAAAAACTTGTTTTTCAGGCTGAAAATGTGTCCTTGCAGACACTTGCGCAAACCAAACAATGTTGGCACAGAAAGAGTTGGCTGGAATTGTGTGCCTGATTCAGCTCGCAGTACACAGAGGAGAATAAAATCAAGCACACTTCACTAAACATTCCGGTTTGTGAGGCTAATGGAAGTAGTGGGCAGTATCCTTGCCTCTTCCTCTCATTTTAATAGATGTGCCTTTGAATATGTATACAAAACCTTTCTGTTGAAGAAATTGGTGGCACTTACGTAGCTGCAAGGATGCTCTCCAAAGATATCAGTAAGAGAAGCTATGCAAACTTGTGAAACACAAGTAAATATTTGCAACAAACAGGGTCTATGAAGAGGTTGCAATGAGGTAAAATCTAGTAGAGTATTTGAGGACCACGTGTTTACTTTGCTGAAAAGATTTGAATTTGGAATAGCGTTTTCCTGGGACGAAAGAATGCTTTCAGGAACACCACAGCTAATCCAGGTGGTGCCATCCTTTGTGCCTGTTGGGTGGCAATTGCTAGGTCACTTCAGATGTGACAGGAATAACATGCAACTTTGAATGTGAAACTTGTCAGCTGAAATGCAACACAAGGAGAGTGGAATAGCCTTCCTAGCTCTGCATGGGTGAGGTCAAGTTCCATGGATGATGCAGAGCCAGGGGATGCATACTGCCTGTTGCAAGGTGTTCTAAGAGCATGCTGGGACATACGAAGTGCAGGGAGACATCCTCAGCTTTCCCAGTGGATTTAAGTATGAGGCAAAAAGGCATTTGGAGATGCAGCCTGGCTAAATTCTGCAGTGTCCTTGTGCCTCATATGTCCTGCTGCCTGCCTCTTGGTCTCCAGAGGCATCTTGCCTAAGGAAATATTGGGCGTAAGGCTATAACTGGAATTTAGGTTGACTAAATACGGGCCTTAGCATTCATCTAGGGAGTAAGTGGAGAGTAACTAGGGTACTGCAAATTCATGCACAGACTTGATGAGCACTCACTCAAGCCCACAGAAGTTGCTCACCTGACTTTTTAAGTCATATACCAGGAGTACAGTAGTAGAAGTGGGAAGCAGTGATTAGGAAAGATTGAGTATGCATGCTGGGAGTACACCCAGGTAACTTGCCTCAGAGAACCAAATAAATGAATGCAACAATATAATATTTCTAAAAGCAATTGTAAGGCTGGAATCATCGCTGTGAAATAAAAGTTTTAAATAGATATTGCAGGCAATATAGTCTGTCCCGTGATACCTCAGAAAAAACATCATCATCAAAAAGTATCTCTTCCTGCTCTGGTATTTCAGTTAAGGTAGCATTTACACAATAGTTAATGTCTAGAAATTTCGGTGGAAGGGTGTCTGTGCCTGTGACTGAGATAGACTGTCTTCATTACCAAGCAGTGCTGCCAAGCAGGAAGAGATACGTAAAGCACAACAGATGCTGAGCACCCAAGCTCAGCATTTCTGGGAGCTGGGGATTATTACTCTGGCCTGCCTGTAATGTGGTCCTGTGCATTAGGCACACACCAGGAGTGCATTTTCCAGTTTCATTTCACCTGCAGGGAGTCCCTGACTGTGAAGGCTCCTCACAGTGTGATTCGGGGGGGGGGGGATGAAGTTCCCTTCAGAAGCACTGAAGAGAAGGTGATGGAGGAGAAGTACCTTCTGTTTTACACCAACTCTAATCCCGTCCCTGACAGCAACTCCTCTGCTTACTTTGGATTTGTCCTTTACCTTTCCAGAAGGATGGGACTGGGGGCATTTTACTCATTTCCTGTATGAATGGAAAGCAGCTGGGAGATGTTTAGTGAGTTCACACTAAGCAGCACCAGTGTGCCATGTGGTAGGAGCTGCAGAAAGAAAAGACAAAAGAAACGATCTCTCTTATTTGTCCTTTCCGAAATACAGCTGTAAATTGCGTTATGATTTTGTCAATATATGGCGCTTGCAAAGATTTCAAATAACTAATGTTTTAACCCCACAGGCCTTATTGATTTTGTAATAATTTTGAAGAGAAGCCACTCAGTTTCCTGTTCGCTGACAAATTCTTCACTCCCTGAGGAATTCCTATTGAATACATATTAAAGAAAGGATAAAATAATTCCAAAGAAATATTTGGCTTTGTGCATGGATTCTGCTCAGTGAATGGGTGTTTAACCTCTGACCAGTGACGACAGGTCTCCTTTAGCTCTATTAGATCAACAGCAAGCTACTGTAATTTAATAAGAAAACTGTTTAGAGCCTCACCGAGCATTTCCTGGGAATTAAAGCATATGGCAGGGATAGGGAGAAAAGACTTTCCATATGCTAATGACCCTTGATGTCTGAAATAAATTAGATCCATTAGAGTTTATGCTCAATAAAAGAAAGACTTTAAGCACTCCAAAGTTAGTGACTCGAGACCGATTTTGGCTTAGAAATTCAATCTGCCTGCTTATTAATTCTTAGTAAGGCTCTGGAGGAGACAGGGGATGCAAAATCATAATTCTATGCTATATCAGAATTTTAAAGTGCCATCAGTTTCTTTTTCCTTTTTTTTTTTTTTTTCCAATTAAACCATTTTTCATGCTTCCCTTTTTTGCTCTCATTTATTTGATTTTGTTCCCATTTTGGTTTAATTTCTTTCTTTTTAAGGTTTCATTTATCCTATTTCAACTGAACAGAGAACCCAGAATGAATATGGATTTTCTTGTAAGTTTAATGTTTGATTTTACATTCCTGGATGCTAATTTGATGCTGCTCCTTGGGTCAAGCTTTACTGTTATGCCAGCTCTGTATGCCTAGGCAAAGGAGGAACCTGTTCATCAGAGTAAGTGGCATGCTGCTTGCTTGACAGCAGTCGCACTGTTTCGCTGTCAGCGGGCTGACACAAGATGATAACAGCCCTCATGTGAGAGGAAAATGGGTGAAGATTCTGCCTCAGAGACAGACACTGGAGAGAATGAACCCTCCTCTCATTAAAATTTCCTTAGCAAATGGCAGAAGTGTGTTGGTGGGGTAACTTTTATTTGAGCTGAAATTCAGAGATCTGCTTCCTGACCTGCTGGGGAAAAAAGTGTGATGTTTTGAGGATGGTACAGGGAAGGTTTGATAGCCAGGAGCTTAAGGAGATTGATCAGTCCCTTTCAACATCTGCCAGCTCTTACCTCTGCAGCTGGAGGGTGTCTTGGCTTACATGGCTAAAAGGCAGGAAGCAAACAAATAGGATAAAAATGATTTCACATGTTTCAAACTAACAAAAATGGGATACTAAAAAAGTCTGATTTGTTTTTGCACTTTCTTTTTTCATTATGCTATTTCTAAAACTGGGATTCTTCACAGTATAGAAACACATGAAATTTTGATCACATATTCAGATCTTTTGGAAAAAAAATGACTGGTGGATAATGGTGCTAGAGATTAGCCTGAAATTAGTGCTGAAGATACGGTATAAGCAGCTAGTAGAAATATCATAGCCATTTTCTCACAAGACAGCTCTAATAAATCTTGGTTCTTTTTCGTAAATTACCACATTATTTCTTGTACTTGCTTCAGCTTTTATCCAAATATGTATGCCTAACTGCCAGTGATGAGAATTCACTGTTTGATCCTTTGCTTTACTGGATTATATTTTTTTAATGGAAATGGATGGAAGGGAAAAATGGCTTGACATGTTATAGTTAGAAAAAAAACAACTCACAAATACATCCTGAAATTCCAAGCATTCCATAGAAAATAGATTTTGGGGGGTTTTTTACTTTTTTAAAAAAAATTAATTAGACCTCTGAAGTTTAAAAACCCACAGTATGGTTTTTGTGATTAGATGAGCCACTGAATACCAATATTATGACGCCTCATCACTAAGATGTACTGTTTTATTTCATAGGGTGGATTTACTTCATGAGACTAAGTTTATAACGTGTTATACTTAGTATTCGGCAGCCTGGCTCCTAGATAGATGAACAAGTAGACAGGGAATGAGTTAGGACACAAGTTAGAAAGAAATCAAAGATCATTTTACATCAAAAGGGCATAGACCTGTTATATAGCTTTAGAAATGGATTTTAAATTAACCTATAAAAAGGGTAGTAAATATGTTCTGGGAACGAGAATAGTAAGAACCTGTTTTCTTGAAAGTGCCTGTGAAGAGCACATTTCTTCAAGGTTCCTGGCCTCTCTCTCTCTAGCTGCTCCTGACTCAGATGATGTTGCTCTCTACGTCGGGATCGTCATAGCCGTGATCGTGTGCCTGGCTATTTCTGTGGTCGTGGCCCTGTTTGTCTATCGCAAGAACCACCGTGACTTTGAGACAGATATTATTGACTCCTCAGCGCTAAATGGGGGATTTCAGCCTGTTAATATCAAGGCTGCAAGGCAAGGTTAGTTGTCATTTCACTCTACTCCATGTTGACCAATTCAGGGAGATTCTATCAGGTTATATTCTCTTGGGCTGCATGAATGTTACTCACTGGATACTTGTTGGCACTTGTTAAAAGGGAGAAAGATCATATCCATTTGTTTCTGATAGTCAAGGGCTCAAAACCCACATTGGCATTTTTCAGGTGTGCTCAAGAGCATACAGCAGAGGAATTTAGCTTCTGAAGAGAGCATGAGTGCAAGAGTGAAACACAGACATTTATGGAAATATAGGTCCAGCTGAAATCTAAAATCTAACAGAAACAATGGAGGCAGGATTAATCACAAGAGTGATATTATGGTACTCTATTGCATCTTCCTCCATCTTATTTCACTAATAGCCATTTTTGCAGTGGCCTGTCTCCGCAGGCATAAATGGTAGTCTAAGAAGTACTGTACTTCCAATAGACAATGTAGAAGAAGTTGCAGTAGAACATCATTTAATAATGAGCTTTTTTATCACTGGTGCATAACAGCTTGATTATTTCTACACTTCATTGGCCAGGAAAAAAAAAAATACCCCTAAGGTAGTACTGGCTTTTTCAAGACACATATTTAGGCTGAAGACTTCCTCTTTTATCCCAGTATGTGTGCCAGAAGAGTAAATCTAAGTAAGAGTTAAGATTACAAGAGAGCTTTCATGTGGAAGATTAGCAGAAGTGTGATTAGCTTTGTCGGAGGTACTTTAAAACAAATCTCCAAAAAGTGTGATGCAGGTACTAATGCCCCACTGCAGGGAGTTGTGAGCACAATGACTTAATAAGTTTGTTCTGTCTTTTATTTTAGGAATGCTGTTGTTAGGCCAGTTAGATAAATTGGTTAATGATTGTCATTTAGCATGGGGAGGGACTCTTCATTAGGGACTGTAGTGAGAGGACAAGGGGTAATGTGTTCAAACTTAAACAGGGGAAGTTTAGATTGGATATGAGGAAGAAATTCTTTACTGTAAGGGTGGTGAGGCCCTGAAATGGGTTGCCTGGGGAAGTAGTGAATGCTCCATCGCTGGCAGTGTTCAAGACCAGGCTGGACAGAGTCTTGAGTGGCGTGATTTAGTGTGAGGTGTCCCTGCCCATGGCAGGGGGGGTTGGAACTAGATGATCTTAAGGTCCTTTCCAACCCTAACTACTCTATGATTCTATGATTCTGTGATTTAGGGAGGGGGTATTCGGTAATTAAATGGTATCTACTGAGTAAGGAAAAGATCTTGCCCTAAAGCTAAGAATGTCATACTTGAAATCTGAGTGCAGCCTGGCAAAATAATCCCAGTGAAAAATCTTGAGAGCAGGAATGTGCTGTAATTTTGTGTGACAATTAGATTCCCTAGCATCTGGGGCAATACAAGCCCTGGGAGTTTGCTGGAGAGATGCATGGAAGAGGAGATGAAGGTCTGCCTGCCAAGGACGTTGCATATCTTAACCTTTGGTATGAAAGGCAAAATGCAGAATGTAAACCTGAATTGTTATCCAGAAGAAAGTGTTCAGAATAGAGAAGTAATAGTGTTCTTTCTTCTCATCTCCAATGCAGACCTCCTGGCTGTGCCACCAGACCTCACTTCTGCTGCAGCCATGTACAGGGGTCCTGTTTATGCCTTGCATGATGTCTCTGATAAAATCCCAATGACCAATTCTCCAATCCTGGACCCGCTGCCCAACCTGAAGATCAAGGTTTATAACACCTCCAGTGCAGTCACCCCTCAGGATGATCTGTCTGACTTCTCCTCCAAGTTGTCCCCACAGATTACACAGTCACTGCTGGAGAATGAGACCCTGAACCTGAAGAACCAGAGCCTTGCTCGACAAACTGACCCATCATGCACTGCATTTGGGACCTTCAACTCCTTAGGAGGTCACTTAGTAATTCCCAATTCAGGTAAGTGCTAGTCACTGTGGGCTTAAATGTGTTGTTTTGCGGTTTTAAGTGGAGTTAGCTTGCTTTTATGGAGGAAAAAGCAAGGACCCTGCCTTTTCTTTATTCAGAACAAACAGATGTTTTCTTCCTCTCCCTTTCTGGTTTACCAAGGCACCTCAAATATTCTTTTCCCAAAGTCCTGGCCACCTTTTAAACAGAATATTGCAGGGCTCTTAGCCACTTCATGAGATATGCAAGGCTTTAGAGCTTCCCTGTGTGAAGTGTGATTCAGCATCCTTCGCCTTTTCCTTTCATGCAGCTCTAGACAAGGGGCTCCAAGCCAGAAATCCTCAATCTTATGATCACACATAAAAAGGACAAAATAATTAAAAAACAAATTGGTTGTTCCACTTCCAATTCATTGCAGACTATGTGGTATTGAAGGACACTAGAATACTAATTTTTTGAAAGCTTTTTTCCTGCACACATTACACACCCAAGAAAAATAAAGCCCAAGAGTGTCTCTTCTGTATTTCTCACCTTGTTACATGTATTGTTGCCTTCTTTTACAATTAGGAAAGACTGAGCGTCAAGTGCCTTTTGATGTAATTGCAGAGTGCTGTCTAGTCTTTCTCTTACAGTAGGAGGCCAGGCTGCTAGGCCCCCTTCATGTTACCCTGGCATCAGGAGGCAGGCTCAGAGCATTCAGGGAGTTCCTGGGCAGCCTTGGGAGAGCTCAGCTCTTGCAGCTGGATTTTCTGGGAGACGCATACTGCTGTTTGGTTCCTAAATGAAGTGTTGGTGTCCAAAGGAAGTTCAGCACCTAGATGTTCCTGTGGTTTGGCATACTAATGAGAAGCAACATGAACATTTGAAATGGGATTGAATCAAATGCATGAAACACTGGGTGTGGGGGATTTCTCCTTTGCATCTTGTGGTCAACTCTTGGCCATTTTACAGCACAGTACCCTGACCAAAAAGAGGTGGTGCGTACCCTTGTAGGCACTCTCTCTGAGTTACCATGGAATAGGGGGCAAAAGTAGCTATTAAATTTAAGTGAAAGCTTAACACCTTAAATAAATCTGGTGCTGACTGCTGAGCAATGTTGAATTTTCATGCTATACAATCCTGGATTTCACATTTCTTTAAGTAGCAGCTGAAGGTAGATACTAATACTCAGGTTTATTTTGCACATTCTCATCAATCTATTAGTCACATTTAATTCACATATATTAATATCAGTTTATAAAGAAAAAAATGGTTATTTATTGCTGTAGTCCCTTAAAAATGGTTATGTTTTGTAAAATATATCAATCTGTCTACCACTACCGTGAATGCCTCCATGCTGCTTCTAGATGTATGCATATCCTCCTTGTGAGATGATCCAAGCCCTTTATTTACACTATGCTTGCCCTGTTACAGCTGAGAACATGCATAGGTTAGGTTGTAACAGGCCTGCAAAGAAACAAGTATCAGAAGGTGTTAATGCAAATGCTTTCCTAGCTATTCCCTACCTTTCAAAGCCAGGTATGGGACTGAGCCCCTGTACACCAACACATGGAAGGTCTCCAGCGTAACCAAACCACTTGTGCTAAAGAAAAGACAGGGCTTTGCAAGCTTTTTATAAAGCGTCTCTTTTGCATATGCATATATGTAAATAGTCTTCCTGTAGGTTTATTTTTAGCTATGTAGTAATAAGTGTATTAAGATCATTGTCATTGATTCCTAGCTAATCTACATCTGCAAAGACAGCTGGCTGAGACGTGTCCAGCAGAGTGAAATAGCTGGTTCATGTGCTGTGTTTGTCATGTAACAACAGGACATTTCTGAAATGGCAGTAATGGCAGGGTTTTGTAACCAAGTGTGCAGCTAATCACCCCTGAAAAGGACACCGAGCATATTTGCCCACATTTTTTTTCAAGGTTGGATACCCAAGTTTTGAACCACTTTACGCATTCAGAATGCCAAGAATCCAAATTTTGTTTCCCTAGTAGTCTAATTAGAAGCTGAGTGCATTAGAAGACAGGATGCCAGTCACAGAAGCCATATTTCAGGAAACAACTAGTTCCCATTGCTTCCTGGACAGTCCTCCATTGCCTTTCTTTCCTGATTTTAATTAAGTAAGAATTGACTAGAAAGAGATGTCCTGTTACAGCTGCTGGAAATTTTAGTCAGAGTTGTTCATTTTCCCATCATTTTACAAGGTAAGCAGCAGCGTAATCATCTGCCTGCTCTTTAAATGAAATATAAGGGAAGGGAAGAAAATCCTCCTCTCCACTCCCATATTTCAGTGCTGATGCAGAAGAAGAGTAACAACAAGCCATCTCACTGCCAGAGAGACATGGGTCACAGCAAATACTTTTTCTCCCACGTTGCTGAGGTCATGTAGTGTCTACTGGTGAGACTGGGTGGAAACCTGGCATTGCAGGCTTTGTCTTCTGCCTCTTCTGTCACTCCAAAGGCACATTTACCTGGGTGTTTTTTTGTCCATTCTATCATCTTTTGTGTCTCCTCTGTTCTGCAGGAGTAAGCTTGCTGATCCCAGCGGGTGCCGTTCCGCAAGGGAGAGTCTACGAAATGTATGTGACAGTTCACAGGAAGGAGAACATGAGGTAAAAGATTGCCTTCATTTGCTCGTGTATTAATGGAAGGGAAAAATGCAGTACCTAAAGACCTGTAGTAATATGCTTATGCAAAGCCTACAGCACTGAAGCTGTTTGCTGACTTGGAGGTAAAATGCAAGCAAGGATAAACTTTGCCACAAAACCAGCTCAGACTTTTGCCTTTCTAATCAAGAGTTGCACTCTGCAGCAAGCCCTCAGGCTGGAGGAACGCTGAATCATAGCCAGAAGTGAGGAAAACTTGCCAGAAGTGAGTTTGGTGAGGCAGAGAAGGTGTGAGGTAACCTCTTGATAAAGACCTATGCTGTGAATGAGAAGGGAGCAGAGAAGCAAGGTGACGATTCTGCTCTGCAGAGGAGCAGGTGCCTGAGCGTCTGGCTTGTAAGATTTCCTCTCCCATGATAATGAGGGTGAATTGCTATCTTACCCTTCATGGGCTTGGCTAGTCCATGCAGTGAAGAGGATGGAGCCGAAGCTTTTGGTGTCCTCCACCCCTCCTTGCTCTGAGGCAGAAGTAAGCAGGTTGTTCTGCCCACCCTCCGGCACAGCAGGCCAAGCAAGGGACACCCAGAGCCAATATTGGGATGAGCGCTCTTGTTCTCACCTGTTGCCTGCATGTGCGGCCAATTCATATTCTAGACCTTAACGTCTACTGAGTGATCTAGCATCCCCGGCATAAAAAAAGTTTCCAGAAAGGTCACGATACCATTTGAAGCAGTTTAGCAAAACCTCATGAATAGAAAGGTGAGATCTTAATCTGCAGAATGGACTCGTGCACAAAGGCTGAATGGCAAATGTGAATCTAAGCAATCATTACATGGCACTTTGCCTCTTTTCCCTCCTCATAGCTAGATAGGTTTTTTGGCTCAGCCGTTTAATGGCTTTTATTATGTGCTAAGCCACAGTTGTTTATACACGGCGTGATACTGAACACTGTTCTTTAGACTGGTAGTCTTTCACCCATGCTAAAATAATCTGCTTAAAGAAAAATCAAGTAACTCCCCCACCCACCCTTTTTCATACATTATTCATGGACTGCTCTTTGAAAATAGCTAATTGCAGCTACAAAAAAAGTGTCTCTGTTCATACCTAGTATTGATTGTATTCCTGTTTGTTTTGGCTGTTTTAAAGACAAACAGTATTGAAAAGGATCCTTTCCTGCAGAAGGAAAAAAACCCATAAAATCAGTGCATCCAGTGTTACTCAGCTTGGCTCTAAATCTCCCTTTTAAAAATATCAAATTATAAATAAAAACAAAGTTATTCCTAGGAGGAGTTATATGTACAATTATTTTCTTTCCAGCTAGTTATGGAGGGAATCCCTGCTTCCCATTCATGCAGCTGTGGACAACAATGTCACAGGCTAGTCTGACTTATTTTCTTTAGGGGTCACAAAGCCTCCTCTGTGTGCTTTGTGATAGCTGTTACTCAGCCGGTCACCCAGGGGATAGAAGGCTAGGTTAAGCTGTATTGGAAAACCGTGGTTAGAGCTGTGTTGTCTGCCAAACCGAGCAAGTATGCTGAAGTATGCCTGCAGAAGTGAATGGAAAGGTGTGAATCCTCACTTGCAATGAAGACTTTGAGAAGTGATTTCTTTCCCCTGGGGCAGCAGGGCTCGTTCTGTTGTGGTGGCAATCACTTTATGGATGCATAGGACTCAGCTGCTTATTTGACTTATGGCAGTTTTTCAGGCGACTTCCAGCATGCCAGGCTCTTCATGCTCATGGAGATCAACTGCCTCTAGGACATATAAAATGGAGCTCATCAGGTGTTGTCTGGATCACTGGCAACTGAATATTCACTGAAAAGGGCTTAAACTCTGCAGGACTGTAACATCCTCCCCTGTTACCTGCTCCCTTTCCCCAGTGCAGAATGGGGTGGATGGCACCCAGCACCCAGCTGTAAAGGTCTCCTGCTGCAGGGCTGTGCAGACACTTCACTTGCAGTAGCAGAGCTGAAGCTCAGTCAAAGCCTCTTTTTTCTGACTGCATGGGCCACAGATGCTGCTTCATATAATTGGAATCATATGAGTAGCACAAGTTAGCGTGTGGCATAATTATTTTTCAGATCTGCTGCTGCACTCTTACAGCACTCCAGCAGAGAGTGATAGTCCACAGTAAGGACTTGATGCAGACATTCATTTTTGCGGCCAAGTGGTAACTGGATTGTGTTCTATAAACCCTGTGAGATCCTGTATTTATTTTCGTGAGCACTGTGTAAATGTGTGTGGGCTGAAAAGTCTTGTTGTGTGTTGATGTAGTTTGGAAGGGGACATATAGAAAACTATAAAATGGGTGTTATAAACAGCAATGAAGGCAGTCTCTTTTTCTTGATATACAGCCACCACTGAGGCAACAATGTGGTCCCTGTAGTGCTACCCTGAATAGAATCAGTGCAGCAACAACCTCTCACCATCGTAGCTCATGTATCTACAGCAACGTAAAGTTTAGCTCACCCTTAGTTTGTAGAAATAGGAAACAACTTTGGAACAGTCAAGCTGAAACAGGAAATCTGTTGTACCTCAAAGTCCTGCACATTCCCTTTTTCATTCTTTTGTTTTCCAAATGCATTTCCACAGTTAGTCTCTGAATCCTGTAGCACAGAAATTTCAGAGACTTCACAACGCAGCAATAGCACTCTTTATGTTGCCTTGCAGATTGGTTAGGAGAGCTTTTTGAGACACTCCACTTATTCCATTTTGTTTCCATCAAAACATATGAGAGCAGGAGGCTCGCACTAAAAGCATTATCCTCCCACAGTGTACTAGGGTTCTAGAGGCTTGCAATAAATGCCACCTGGAGGCAGTTGTTTTCTCGGTGTTAGCATGTGTGTGGCACAGTGGGTTTTCTCTTTCCCTAGACTAGTACTCCAGCAGGCTTATTTTCCTGCTTGTGTACTGCAAGCTCATCCTCATTCTGCCTGTCATTCAGGGCAGTCTGAATGGCAAGCAGCTTACCAGGCTCTGATCTCTGGCTGGTATGTTGACTTCATGGAAAGGTACATGTGCTTTATGAAGTGGCTATGGTGGGGAAAATGGTAGCTATGTATATATGTGTGTGTACACATTTGTGTGTACACATATGTGTGTGTAAAAAAAAATGACAAGCCTATGAGAATATGACATAGCCATCAGACGCGTTTCTGTCTTGAAGCTTGTTGACTTTTTCAGTGGTAATCAGATGCTCACTCCTTTAGTCTGGGGATGTATCACCAACTTTGAGATTTAAAAGAAGAGATTCCTTCTTGAGTTGTGGTTTCATCTATAAAATAAACATATTGCTGTGACCAGTAACTTGACAAGGGCATCTGTGTACCCATGAGCATCTGTGAGAACCTAGGTCTTACATGACTAAGCATTAAATAGCACAAGTATAAACCTCCAACACTCAGGATTTTCATGACTGCCTCGGGTTAAAAAACAAATTTAGCTGTGAGCTAAATTAGTGGAGCTGTGTGCTTCCTTCAGAAACATCTGCCACTGGTCAGTGCTAGATGGTGTCTGGGTCTTGATGGACCACTGGTTTGATCTTGTTTGGCAGTTCCCATGTTCCTGTGTGAACCCCTGCCGAGCTTGCACAGCTTTAGGTGGAGCTATTCTTGCATACTCTAATCAGAGGCAAGAACTGCACTAAATATGTCACAATGAAGGACACTCCTGTATAATCCATCACACAGGAGATGATGGAAATGAGAGTGGATGTCTCCATGCCCACAAAATGTGACAGACTACCCTGAAGAATGCACCAAGCAGCTCTCCTGAAAATCTTGGTGGAAGACACACATAAATTATGCAACTTCCAAATTAGCTACCCTAAAAGAGAGAAGGATCAGGTGAGCCTTGTCAGGGTTTGGATCAGTCTCTTCATAGTGTACATATAGACTTTATTATTAAAGTCACACACCTAATCAATGAGTTTGATCCAAGAGGCAGTGTTGTTTTTTTCACCAGTAAACTCTAAGCTGTGATGTGAAGCAAAAGAAACTGAAGTCTTCTGCATCTCATTTCTCCACCTTCCATCTGTATCTCAGTTGCATAAACAAAATTACTTTGCAACTCCAGAAGACAATTTCATGAAGTGCCAGTCACTGTAATTGAAAAATTCAACATAAAAAAAAATCAGACTGCCAGCAGAAGAGCAAAAAGGGAGAACATTTCAGATCATTTTCCTTCTAAAGGTAGACTGACAGAAGAATCAGGATCAGTCCAGAATTCAAATTAGATTTGTAACTTAAAAAGGAACACATATTAAAAAGAAAGCCCCAAGAACAAAAGGACAAGTAAAATGTCTTCCCTGTGAGTTTTGGCTAAGCTGTGTGGAAGGGTTGCCATCTGTTGCTGTAGCCATTCTTCTCTTGCTTCTCCATCCTGTGCTGCTGTGATTGCATGTAAGATCTACTCGTGGTGCCAGGAAGCACAATGTAGGCCAACTGAGAAGCAGAGATTTCTCTAGTTGTGCTCACATCTGCTGTCTGATTCATACCTTAATGAATATGGTCTGGTGTATTACAAGGAGACAGTTTCAAATGAGTAATCCCATTAAAAACACAAATTTAATTGTGAAGGGACCAGATATAGTGCATAAAAGTTTGTTTTCTTTTAAATTAAAGTTGAATGTTCTTGATAAGCAGTGTGGGATGGGCCAACATCTAAAAATATCTGAAGACCTTTCAGTTACTGTCAGTGCCTTTCAATAGCAATGCTAAACAGGGGATTGATTTTTAGTCTCTGTCAGATCTTTGTAAAACAAATATCTTCTTTGTTTCCAATGAAGAGACTTCGGAGTCATAGAGCCCAATGCCCATCTCATCTGATAAATTGTCCCAAGACTGCTGCAAGCCTGAAGTGAAGCACATGCGCATGAGGTTTTGGGAGGCTCTCAGGTTCTTTTTTTGTATAGCAGCCTAAAAGTATGTTCTGGCTCACAGTTTTTAAGATTTCTGCTCATAGATCTTTCTGCTTTAGAGGAGATAACTCCCTTTCTCTATATGCTTCCCTGTGTCTGTGTGCTGGATCTTCTGAGATCCACAATAAAGAAATCACAATACTCCACCACAATGCTCAATCACAACTTACGTTTGTACTCATCTTATGCCTGGCTCATCCTGGCTTTGCTGGTGCTGCATCACCTGCTCCAGGAGAAGGAAGAAAATTGCTCATAATGAATGACTACAAAATAACTTGTCTTCAGGGGGATTTTTTGTTTACTAATTCCACCAATTAGTGTTGGGTTTATGCCTTGAAGCAGAAAGATTAATATTTCTTCTATGATATATCTTGTGTACTGCATCTGTTTCTGTTCTCATTAGCTATAGTAAAACATAATCCTTTTGTTTTAAAATGGAAATTGGAAACAGTGAGAAATGAGAAAATATCTGTCAAGGGATTTTTGGTCCTTTTTCCTGTCAGTTGTCATAGGGTACTTCTCTGCTCTATGTACCATTGCGTGGTTTAGCCTCATTCCTCTGGGTTTCAGGTGTTTATTTCTGAGATCTTTCTGCGGTTCCTAAATACCTTGCTACCTGCATTCACGTACAGCTGGGTAGGAAAGCATCTCAGCGTGCTCTGACAGGTCTTGTCCCCTACAGCCCCAGAAATCACATTTGCTTTTTGCCACCATGTCACATTACAAGTTGATGCCTGCTGTGTTGCAGTAAGCTCACCTGAGATCTTTTTCACTTTTATTGCTTTTTTTACTACTGAATAACTATGTTTGGAACTCGTTTTGCTCTGGCAGCATGAGCTGCTGTATGATTAATAGGATTTTACTTCCTACCCATCTTTTCTCTCTCTCTGAATCTTTTGCATTGTTTTCTGCCTCTCATTGTTACTTGCAATATTCCTTTTTAATTGTTATCTGTAAGTTTAATGTTGCTATTTACATTATTCTTCACATTAAGAGTAGAAATCCTGGCCTCACAGAAATCAGAGGTTTAGCATGGACTTCAGTAGAGCTGGAATTTCACCTATTCAGTGACACTGGCCCATTTCATACCACTCAAGAACTTCTCTGCAACCCATTACATTGCAGTTTTTAAAGGTTTATCTGTATGAGGTAGATAGTGGACAGTCACTAGGACTGGCAGCGTTGAGTAACTTTGGGGTGCTGGACTCAGATGTGTATCTGGTAGCAATTAGGGACTGCAAAGTCAAGCATCCTTGCAACTCACCCAATTTTTTTGTTCCTCACTCATCAGAGTATCCTGTAGCATAAACATCCAAGTCAGGAGCATTCATTTCTCATCCATTCAGCAGTGAATCTTTGGTGGCAAAGATGCTGTTTACCAACTCAGAGAAAAAATAATAAGTCGTGCTGGTTTTGCATGTCCTTTGTACTTTTATATCCGCTTCCCATCTCACTTGCTGACTGTGCAGCCTGACTTCATGTTCTGCATCGTTTTTTATACTTCTGCTAATCAGATGTAAAATGTTGCGGTGCAGAATTATGCTTTCCATCAGAGTCCTAAAATTTAACAGCTAACAAAATTTTGTCACGGAGCAGTGACTAAACTTAATTTTACTTTGAGACAACTTCAGGCTATATGATTTATCAGTACCATATTATTTTAATGACCTTTTGGGTTTTTTAACTGCATGCATCAGTGCTCAGATTCTTGTCAATTTTAACTCATTTTTCACCTAAAATGCACTGCATGGTTTTTTTGTTTATGGCAATCGTGATATATTCCCTCCTAAATTATTTTTGACTGCTGGTTTTGTAATTCAGTCAAAAAACTATGATAACTTGTTGGGTTTTTTTCTTTCTTCTTTATGGGTCAGTAGTCTTTTAGATGAAGTTAGGTTAACAAGATGATTAAGTCTGTAGGTTGCTCTATCTCTAGCTTTCCAGACAAATATTGTCATTTGAAAGATCTTTTCCTAAGACATCGTGACTTTTGAAATTTCTTGAATTTTAGACTGCAGAATATCAAATACTCATTAATGCACAAGGTAATGACCACATAAAACCACCACCGGCACAGTGGGGGTGTTTTGAAGCTTCTTGTTGCTTCTTATGAAGAAAAACGAAGGCAAAAAAGTAAATGAATCTGAGGAAGAATGGAAGAAGTAGCATTTTAGTCAAAAACTGCCCAATAATTTATTTACTTCAGTCTTACAAGAGAATGACCCCTGATCTGAATCCTTGAATCCAGACATCCCTGCAGCATGCAAGAGGAGCTGGACTAGCTACTCCAGCTGCTCATGTTTCATTTTGTTTGCATACTATTTGTTAGTCTAAAATAACCAGCATAATACATGATAGCTGTCGAGATTGTTGCACTTTACATCTTTTTTGAAAGGCAGCTATATCCCAGCTGTTTCTTTCCAGTCCATGGCTTTTCAGAAACAATTGTTAAGTCATTTAGTAAACTCATCAGTTAATTGCCATGGATGCATATCATCTGGATTTCCTGCTTTGCATAGATTTAAATTTTTCCATGCTGGACTTTTTTTGGTTTTGTTGGTTTGTTTTTTTTCCTCAAATGTTATAAAAACCTCCCACAATATTTGTAGCAACCAGAGGTACTTTTCAAAAGTGCCTTCATCCCACTTTGAAAAAGGATTTTGCAAAATTTTGTCCTTTGTGTTCTGTGTGGTTAATAGAATATTCAGGGAGAATTAAGGTGGGCTGAATTAGAATATGCCTGTGAACATATCTTTGCAATAACCAGAATAGATGCAGTAAATTCGGTATCAAAACAGCTTTTGTAGATTTGACCTCCCTGAAAATGTTATCTAAGATTACAGCTATCTATTTTGCTTTCTTTTAGTGAAGGTTGAGACTTGCAGAAATAAACAGTATTTCATGTTGTCTCAACTAATTTCACTAAGACCAATGCAGCTGTAAATACATAGAAGCGTTTGTAAATCAACAAGGGCTCAAATCTTAGCTGGAGCAGAGGATGGGAGGTCCTGTGGGCAGATCTGGAGTTTACGTGCAGATCACATTGAACACTTTTAATCTCCTGCTTGCTGGTTTCTGGATCATGAATTTGTCCTCTGCATTATTTAGGGAGCCAGTTGATGAGGCACAGTCAGATGTATTTGTCATATACCAGATGCCAGGATAGTTAAAGTCACTCATGCTTCCTCTGTTTTTAAGCTCCTCAGCAGTTGGTCTGGGATAGTTTACAGGTGCACGTGGGTGCACATACACACTCACAATCATTTTCAAACTACAGGGTATGCTGCGTATCATAAATATTTACATGATATCCTGTAACACCCGTTCCTAGTGACTAGCAGCAGGTGCACTGGACAATAGCCGTGTTTTTAACTGAACAGCTCTGGGTTATCACTAGAAAACTTTGACTTTGCAAGTGTGTTTTGCTCTCTGCACTATTCCTTAGCATCCCTTTTCCTTTTCTCCTCTACCGCTGGTGACACCTGCTCCCTGCAGGCATATTTGTGATATCCATTCTAGTAGATCTGAATGCCTTTTAAGTAAAATGGAGCATCAGTGGGTTTGGTGATGACTCTGAACTCATACTGCACATCTCAGATGTGCTGTATACCACTTACAAGGTTTCAAACTTGCTTATTAGTTAATCTCTTCCTCTGTTCTTCCATTTTCTCTGTCCAGACACATGGTGCTTACAAGAGCTACTGTTCCTCTTTGTATGCAGCTAAATATACAAACATAAACAACTGCCAAACTCAGCAGTGACCACATTTTGGCAGTGGCTGAAATGAATCTTCTGCATAAGGTCTGCAAGGATCCTTCAGAGTGGAGGGTACTCAGCAAATGGGGTCTGTAATTTGCTGCCTGAACCTGCATTTTGACAAATGAGTGGTATTTGGAAAAACAAAAAACATTCTGTGATTTGGGAAAAAAACAAGCAACAAAATGCAAACCAAACCCACCCATTCTTTGCTTGCAGAATGTTTTCACTTTTAGGTACCTGAATGTACTGGTTTGCCTTTTTCTGTTCATTTAATGTATCCATTTTCTGTTCCTCCATCAGGCCACCCATAGAAGACAACCAGACCCTGCTGACACCGGTGGTGAGCTGTGGCCCACCAGGAGCCCTGCTAACCCGGCCTGTCATTTTAACCATGCACCATTGTGCAGAACCGAACACGGAGGACTGGCAAATCCAGCTGAAGCACCAGGCTTCCCAGGCACCGTGGGAGGTAAGGCTCAGGACCTCCAGCTTGTGCGCTGACTGCACATAGGGCTCTCTTCTAGTCCTTCAGCTGCTGTGTTTCGGGTTTTCGGTGTGAGATGCGCAGCTGCTGTGAGCAGGCAGCAGTGCCCTTCAACGCCAGGTGTCAAAGCTGCCGCTGCCCATGCAGAGCTGCTGTGTTGGGGCAGTTTGGTGCCTCCTATTTCTAGCTATTTTCCATCAAATAGCCTTCACCATAGGATTTTGGAACTTGGGCTTTTGGTCGTGGCAGGATGTAGTGCCAAAGTCATAGGGACACAAGGAAAAGGTAAAATAAAAAGCAATGGCTGAAAAGATTTTCTTACTTAACCCTAGAAATAAGAAAATGTTTTTTACAGGAGTTTTCTTTCTCCTAGTTCATAGTCTGTTTTCAAGAAAGTGAAAATATTGCTGCAAATGATCTCCTGCTTCAGCGCCGAGACATCGTCCAGCTTAATAAAATTCATAGACCTTATCTTACTTTTCTTTTTCCCTCCTAAGATGTTGGTAGAGCATCATTTTGACTCAGTTCATGCAGCCAGGAACCAACTCTGCACCATGTGACCTCAGGAAAGTTGCACAAGTGTTGCTGGTCAGTGCAGTCTTGGTGGAAGCCTGGGGTGCTTCCTTGCCAGTACTGCAGCAGGAAGAAAACCTGGGTCATGGAGGCAGAAGGATCTTCCACTATAACTGAAGCATAAAGTGATGCTTTCAGCAAGGCTGTGCTGTCCTGGCAAAGCCCTCCTTTCCAGTCCTGTGCTCGCGGGTACCTGCTGCCACCAGTTTGCTCTCACATAATTAATTTGGCAAGGGCATTTTCTCCTGCTGGTAGTTTTAATAGGGTCAGGAAGGCTTTTGAGGGCAGTTGGGCTGACAGCAGCAAGAGCACCGTGTCCAGTGTTGCCTTAAACCAGCTTTTTCATTAGTCCCTCTGCCTATGGCACCAGCTCTTCCTCACACTGGGAGAGAGCGTGCAGCGAACATGGTTCTGTCTTGCCAGCAAATCTGCACCCCACCAGCCTGACTCTTGGCACTTCACATATGTTCCTTATTTGTGTCTGTGTGCTACCGGCACCTCTTCATTTTCTCTCCATCCTCCTCAAGCCTCTGACAGAGCGGTTGCTCCGCCAGCCACACTCGCAATCTGGTGCCAGCACAGTCTCCACAGTGTCTACAGGGTCTCTGGCCACCTGATGATCTTTTTCCTCTGCTCTGTTCTAGAGCATCTCCCCCAAGCTGAACCCCACACGTACGCACACATGTGCATACACACATGCATATGCACGTGCACCCCTGCAGCATAGCTCGGGGGCAGTGCCTCGTGCCAGAGCCGGTTGCTGGTGTGGCCGTAGAGGGTGCAGTCAACACTGCAGCACCTTGCTCTCCAGAAGGATTATGCCACCCAAAAAACATGGCACATTTGCTTTCCCTGAGCCAAGCTTAACAGCAAATTTCAGTTGAGCCCATTCTGCTCAACAGCCAGATGTGTACCCTGTGCTGCAGACCTGTAGGCAGCAGGGATGGAACAGATGAGTTGCACTGAGCATCATGTGGCACATGGTGGCTTTGCAAGAGGTGGCCATCATCCACTGCTGCCTTTTCACTTCTGCTCTCTCTCAAAACCATTCAAAGCAGCTGTGTTGTGTGCAGGATATTACACTCAGGGTTGAATGGAGAAATTAGCAGGGGAGCTGTTGTCCTCTGCACACAAGGTGGGGAAATTGTCTGCATTTGGCCTCTATGTATTTTTTTCCTTCACCCTGCAGTCTCACCATGGAGGATTATTCTGACAAAGCAGTAGGTGATGTTTCATGCAGATGTGGCATTTGACCATCGTAGAGGTTACTTCCATTTCTTGAGTTTTTATAACTTCTTATTATTGTGCTTTGAAAGGGAAGGCTGGTTATTTATTTGCACTGTGACCACTGATTCAACTGATGTTAAATCATGGTCACCAAATGATTAGTTCTGCAATATCTTTTTCAATAAAGTATTTGTGATACTGTCATTATTTGCCTAACAGTGCTCAGAGCTTTAAAAGCTTAAAGCTCAGAGCTTTAAAAGCTGCAGGGCCCAGAAGAAAGAGTCACAAATCTTAAGGGAGTGAAAACAGGAAGAGATTTCTACCACCATCATCACCACCAGCACCCTGGAGAAATCATCCCCTCTCTGTGCCTATGTGGAGGAAAAGCCAGAATCAGGAATTGTAAATCTTTATTAATCTAAGGTGCAAACAGCAAGGACTTTATGCATCATCCAGGCTTGAAAGGGGTATTGCTGACTAAAAGGAGAATAGCTCTGAGGGGTCAGGAGCTCTAACTTGGTCTCTTTCTCCCTTAGGATGTGGTGGTGGTCGGGGAGGAAAATTTTACAACTCCATGCTATATCCAGCTGGACCCAGAGGCCTGCCATATCCTGACAGAAACCCTCAGCACATATGCCTTGGTGGGACAGTCAATCACCAAAGCAGCAGCTAAACGTCTCAAACTGGCCATCTTTGGACCACTGTCCTGCTCTTCGCTGGAGTACAGCATCCGAGTCTACTGCCTTGATGACACACAGGATGCCCTTAAGGTGGTTGTTGCCCTCTCACTTGCCTTCCCTCTCCCTTTCCAGCAGGACTGCAGTCACAGTGCTGACTGTACCCTCTGCTCTCTGTATTCCTGCCTGTTGGGTTGTTTTTCTGATGAGGAAAAGATCTTGACAACAAGCTGCTGTTACACAGTTTAACCCTCACATATTATGAAGTCTCCTTTATATAAAGATCTCACACTGTTTTCCGCCTATCAGCCTTTTTTTGCTTTGTTTACCTGTATCATATCCTGAATCCAAAGATTTTTGCATTATTAAAAGGCCATAAGGTACACAGGGCTTCGTTCGTCATTCATGTATTTTTAATGCTAAGTGCCAGCTCCCCAGAGATGGGGAAACATTTAAATGCTTCTTTGTAAATAGTTGATAACGATAAAAGAAGCTTCTGGGCTGTTAATCACTGCCTGCTTTCATACTGCTTTATTACACCTCTTCGCATGCAGCCTTTTGTGTTCGGAATTCACAACTGAAATAAACCAAAGCTGTTGCTGTTTCTAACTATATAACCTTACTCTCACTGAATAATTCTGGCATGCACACACACACTCAGTACATACAAATGAGCAGATAGATAACCATACTTGCTATTTCTCTTTATAAATGCCTGTATTTATAGATGATATCTATAATAGATGCACTCATGAAATGCGTAGCTCAAACTGCACATGTAAGAATGGAAAGTATTAGAAGGTGGTTTTTTTTCTTTCTTCATAGCCAGTGCAACTTCCCAAGTTGCTCTTCACAGCAAAACGAGTACAAAGCCTGACTCGAAGCAGTCATCCTTATGCTGTATATGCTTTTGTTTCCTCAGCTCTGCATGGGAATTTAGTGGGATTTATATCCAGTACCTGGGAATCGTTTGTGGTTTTTGGAGCAGTGACTTCCATCATTGCAAATGGCATGCTCTGTTTTCCTCCCAAGTACTATCTTCTATAAAGTCCTGCCTGCTTAGGCTGTTGGAGGAATGCTCTTCTGGTATATGTATGAGTCGAAGAAGTCATATTGTGGCTTCAGTGTAGTCCTGTCTGTACAGGGACTTGGAGCTTGGCCTCTGTTAATGCATTGGTCTTATCAGGCTTTTAGAAATAATTGTTTTCCCTGGTCTAATTTCCCTTTTGTTTTTCCTCTATAAAAAAGTGAAAAAGATCTTTCATAACAGTCAAGCTTCAAGAGTCCTAATGGTTTTATGCCTGTGCTGTGTAATACAATTTTCCACGGGTTCATTAAGGCCTGAGGTAATAATAAGCAAGTCAGAGGGGCCTTGGACAGACAGCTAATGCAGTCAGAGCTGGGGGAATCCAATTAGGTGCTACTCAGGAGCTGTTGGTTTGTTTCTAATTGACTGTGGAGGGAGTTGCAAGGTAAAGTTAATCTAATTCAGTGCAATAGCAGAAGGGATAAGGAGAGATGGAGGAGAGCACAGACAGACCATCTTTCACCTGAGAAGCTGCAGCTAGCATTTGGGAGGGAAGCAGGCGAGTCCTTGGGTTTCTGCTGAAGGTAGACCCCAGAGTGAGCTTGTAATTTGGTGAGGAAAGGTGAGCAAAGTGAGGCAGCTGTCCTCTCACCTGTACAGCAAAGTATGTGCATTTTAATCTTCTTTTCTTGGCACATCTACCCTAAGATGTCCGTGAGGTTTAAGACTCAGCTAGCTGGTGGTTTAGAGGAAGACCAGCATACCTACTTGCTGGTCTTAAACTCTTATGAATGTTTCAATTGCACTTCTCTGACAATGAAATGTCTTAGGAAGGAAAAGGCTTACGAAAAATAACCCTAGTAAGCTAGGTGTAGATGAAAGAGTTGAGCGTTGACCAGTGAGTGTGAATTGGTGTGTACAAGCCGGTGCATACAAACCAGCCACGTGCAACAGTGTTGTGTAGACTCAAACTATGACTATTTAGAAAGAAAGTTGGGGTGTTTGTCACATCCTCTCACAACAGTTGGCACCGCAGCAGCCCCAGCCATGCTGGGATGAGGTCCTTGGCACTGCTATGTTGCCAAAGGGAAGGCATTCACCAGGCAACTATCGCTAGCTATGCAGAACAAGGCATGCAGATGAGATTGGACTAGCAGATCCTGAGGTTAAAAATAATTTGGACAGGGAGGGAAAGTTGTAGACAGCAAGTTAGAGGCACCAGCTGCAGCATCTCGGTGTCTTGGGGCTGGCTGCTCCAGGCAAAGCATGGCAAGAAGAGGGAAGAGCAGTGTGAAATGTTAGTGTGATGGGATGTCTGAGGTTTGGAAGAGCCTTTGTAGGGGATTATGTGTTTATTTTAATAGGCAACCAAATGCATTCTGTTATTATTTACAACTTGGAATGAGAGTGCCATATGCTGAATGTGTCCTAACAGCCACCAAAGGAAGACAGGCATTTGCAGTATAAGGCACAGTGCCGTATTTATCCAGCAGGCTTTTCCCTCTCATCATGCAGCGTAAGTGCTTGCTGCCAAACTGCCAGCACCTGCAGTACATACAGTAGGGTAGTGTAATGACTTTGTCATCAATAAGGGCTCAGGTATTGTGGGAGCGGCTTGGCAGGGTTCCTGGGACTGTGAAGCAGAGTGAGTTCAGTGCTGATCATGTGTGTGTCATCCTCTACCCTAAGGGTCCTGAGCCACCTGGATGGGATGCTCACAAAAATGCTTTTTGGGGAAGGTTAAGGGTGGCTGTGGCTTTGAGCACTGGCCTCTTTCTTTTAAGGCTGAGTTTTGCATTTCAAGGGGGAGGCCCAAGCTAGGCTGCTGAGAAAAAAAACCCTAAACCATCCTAATAATATGGTAACTGTTAAGAAATCTAGCTGCTTTATTCTGTTTATTCATGTGTGGTTCAAGATTGAGGTATGCCACGGATGTGTGGCAGTGTGGTGCATGCTGAGCAGCTGGGCACATGGAAATGGTGCCTCTGACACCAGGAATGAATGATTTCAAGCTATTGCAGGGTGGAGTGCCCCAATCTGCCTCATGCTGCTCAATAAGCATCCTCAAAAAACACACCAAAAAAAGGCACAAGAAGCATGTGATCTTCTCTTGGTTATTTAATGAGTGGTTTTCCCTCTAATGAAGAACAGCCACAGCTTAGACTGAACACTATTGCTTGCTTGTGCCACATCAATGAAGAAGCCTTTTTCAAATACAGGTAGTATCTGCCCTGCTGATGCTGATGTTGGAGCAATGCCTTACGCAGCTCCTTCTCCTAGGAAGGGTGTAAGAGCATAAGTGTCAGCTCACAAGAGTGGTGAGAGACAATGGGAAGCATGGCCAGAGCCACCACAGCACTGGGCAAGCAACATGCGGCTCATGTTTTGGCTCAGGAGAGTATAGAAGGTATAGAGGCACCAGCCAGCTGGATAAGCACTGCTCTAAATAAAGTGCTGTATGGCTAAAGCCAGCCTGCAGGTTTGAAGGGTTGTAGAAAACATGGCTCCAAATCAATTCTGAATTAATTAGCTGAATGGCATGGGAGAAGTACCTGCTGCTCCGCATTCTCCAGTTGGAGCGTGTAGAGAGGCTACGATGACCAAGGGTGGTTACTGAAAGTGGAATATTGAAACTAGGCCCCCAAATCTGGTGTGTGGGATGGTGCAACATCACTCTGCAATGTTTTTCCTCACAGCAGAGCAGTACCCAGAGCTGGCATTGCATGGGCAGGAGCAGTTGTTTGACCCCTGTGCCCTCTGTGGCATCTGCAATTAGCTCATGTGAGTCTTCTGGCCCTTCTCGGGAGGTAATTTGGACATAATGAAGATCTATAGTAATCAGATAATTACTATCGATTGCTCTTTAGACATCTTGACAAGGTAATTAGGGTGCACTGGAAAGAAGCTGGAACTGATTCATTGGCATAAACTTAATCTAAAATGTTTCCTGATTTTGTTTCTTTTGCTCTAACAGTTGATAAACAAACATCATTTTAGCTTCAGGATCTGCCAGGTGCTGGGTTGGATCATTTCTTGTGTGCTAACTAGATCCTGAATGTGATCAAGAGTAGTTCATTTTATATTGGACTAAAACGAAGGCTCCTTAGTTGGCCTGGTGTAGCATCCTGGTTTTGTGTGCCCGCATACTTCTTGAGCATGCTTATTCTGTCATGGTTGGCTTTGTCCACATGAGACTGGTTAGTTGGTTCTTATAATCAAATATGACTGAGATTGGCTGGGTTAGTTTCTAATGGGACTCATGTAGGTGCTTTTGTACTTGCTTCTTCCATGTAGAATACAATTAGGCTGTAGGTAGCAGTCCACTGTGGTCTCATTAGTTACAGGCATGTATTTATTTTTGGCTGCAGAAAAAGACCTCTTGGCTTACTGGCTTTTAATTTCAAGATCAGTATTCATAACTGTGAACCTATGTATTCCTATGTACAAAATGCTCCATCACAGTGTCTTGCATTGTTCTGATACCATCCTGCTTGACAGCTGAGTCTCAGAATAGGCATCTGTTACCTCCTTTATCACTCTGTCATAGAGCAGTTTGCCAGGAAGCCACAAGCTGAAGGACCAACCGTATGCACAGGCTCCATATTAGCAAGACCTACACAAGTCAGAGCTTCTAAAAACAAAATAGTAGTGTTACCATAAGATGTCCAATTTTGTGAGCAATGAAGACTAGTATATTTCTGTATTTAAATTATACTCAGATCCACTAATGCAGTTCTGAATCACAGGGAAACAGAATCCTGTGCAATGCCTGTGCAGTATTTGTTTCTGTATTACACAAGTTGCAACGTCTATAGCAGTTGATCTTCAAGGGATCAGAACATTCAAAATCAGAAGTGTTCTGTCTTGATGAAACCTGAGCAGCTTCTTCCTTTTATCACGATTCTGCAGGAGGTACTCCAGCTCGAGCAGCAGATGGGCGGACAGCTTTTGGAGGAGCCCAAAACTTTGCATTTTAAGGGAAGCACCCACAACCTCCGCCTGTCCATTCATGACATTGCCCACTCTCTCTGGAAGAGCAGACTGCCGGCTAAATACCAGGTGAGCATCGCAAACCATTCACACTGGATCCTAGAGGTGGGACTTAAAGAAATAGAGTGGCACAAAGGGGTGTTTAAAAAAAAAAAAAACCAGATACCAGGCTACAGTCCTGTGGGCATTTTTAACCTGGACCATTTGCAGTGGCAGTATCATGGAGTCCACAGTCTCTAGTCCTATAGCATCCCCACTCTGTTCCCACACACCCCCTGACTATACTTTTTTTGCTTTCATCCTTTAGGAAATTCCCTTTTACCACATCTGGAGTGGATGCCAGAGGAACCTGCACTGCACCTTCACCCTTGAAAGGTTCAGCCTGAACACCCTGGAGCTGGTGTGCAAACTGTGTGTCCGTCAGGTCGAAGGAGAAGGACAGATCTTCCAGCTCAACTGCTCTGTCTCAGAGGTAAATTACGTTGATGAACTTCTCTATATGATTGCAGGAATGTGGGAGGACTAAGGAAGTATATCCTTTCCCATTGCTACCTGTTTAGTGCTTCCCTTTTTCCTCCTGACTGCTGGGATGAATATAAGGAATGGATTGTGTTGTTGCTTTTTATCTTCTGTTGCATTTTCCCTTAGTTTCTCTCATCTGGAAGGTAGCATCCTCCCTTCTAGGGAGAGGAGGGCAGCTGTGGTATCCCTGCTACTGCCACCTTTCTGTGTTTATGTGAAGGAGCTCGTTGCCTACCAGTCCCTGATGCATCTTGCAGAGCACCACATGGCCCTCTTTGCTGGCAGTCTGCAAGACCATCACGCCTGACATTTCCTTGAAGGGGGAGAAAGAATAGGAAAATGTCATTGCCGTATGTTTGCATGAGCCACTCCCCTCTCATCCCACATAGTAACATCTGTGCAATAGGGAGTATCAGATGGTCTAGTTGCAATAGACTTTTCTACTCATATTTTGCTGCTGCTACAAATCCTGGCAGTTATCTTTGACACTTTTTCTTTTGATGGCTGACATTTTCTAGTAGAAAAATGTAAGTTTGGGAACATTTTTGCCAATGCTATGTAGCATCTAAAGAACCTTCATTTCTTGGGGCAGTCAGGCTTGGGGCTGAGACCAAAAAACATGTTCAGGTGTGACATGGCACTGACTTCAGTTAATGTGGTGGTAAGTTTCATGCCTGGTACCCTCTGCAGCTATGAGGAGAGGCTTTTGGGCAGCAATTGCTGCTGGCTGACTTGGGGAAGGGCTGGGGGGCCACTGGTGAAAGTTACTTTTCCTGTAGGGCCCCAATAGTGTGCACCATTACCCACAACATCTGCTTGGTTAGTGGGTATAAGGTTGCAGATTCAGCTGGGGACTACACAGCATTAAAGACAGATGGTAAAACAAAGTATCATAAACAATTATTGTAATAAGTGCTGCATTGAAGTAATCTCCAATTTAACCTCACAGAGAAAAGAACTGAGAGTAACTTTAATGAAATGCAAGTGTACACTATAATCATCTTCAGCTGGTTGCGTGTAATAGGGCCGGGTAATAGATTCAGAGGGAACAGGATAATATTCTTGTCTTGTGCTGTGATCCCATCCATCAGGATTGAATAAAGGGAGTGAATAATACCGCTGTTATCAAGGCTGGCTCCTGCAAAATTGCTCCTTGTGGTTGACATCTGATGATGTTCCTGAGCCCCAGCAAGGGGCAGAAGGACCTTGGGCTGCTAAGGGCTGGCACATAGGGTTGTGTAAACTAGAAAAAAACTCTAAAATTCAGACAATTTTATGACAAATTCACTACAAAGTGTAATAACAGCAATCTGGAAACTGATGTGTATGCCTGTAGAAGTGTGAGAAAGACACCAGATCAGACATCAGGAAACCTTAGCTGTGGTTCCTCACATTTTCTTCTGTCGGTAGGTCAGTGGTATCCAGCTAGTGGTTAGGCGTTGCAGGACCGTACTGGCACCTTTCTTCATTGCTGAATCTACCTCTTTGCCTCTGTCACCCTATAGTAGAAATACAGTAACACAGTTACTAGTTTCCTGCATCCTCTCGTTATGGACTTTCTCTTTAGTCCCCTTTAAAGGATGTAAAACTTCTGCAGATTCAACTTTCTTATTTGGCTTTATACAGTGTCTTCCCCCTGGAATTCAAAAATACAAATGCAGTGAGTGCCAAAACATGCACTTTTGCAAGGCAAGAGGAAGACTGCATTAGATTTCTCCCACCATTTGTTTTTGAAATCCCCTTTTTATCTCATGCTGTCAGTACTCCCCAAAAGATCCTCAGGGCACTGCCACAAATACCTGGGCTCTTTCTGCACCTGAACGATCTTTCTGATGCACCTGGGCAGCAGGCCACCTTGAGAACCAGGGCAGTGCTGCCTCAATGTGTCACTTGCATCCCTTGGCCTAGAATAAGAAGGGAAGGTTGTCCATCTGTGATGCTACCAGTCACCAGCCTGCAGCCGCTTCTGACCTGGCAGCACAGGTGAGCCTGCAGGCAGCAGTGGTGGCATGCAAGTCATTTTGCCAGCTCCTGGGCAGCCCCCATTGCCAGGCAGTTAAAGAGCAGTAGCTCATTGACTGAAGCGGTGGGTTTGGGGTGGCCAGTCTGCAATGCAGACTTGGTGGCCCTTGGCACCCAAGTAGGGATATTGTATTCAGCACTGCTTTGGGCATTGTTAAGTGAGGACATTCCAGTGAGGCATAAACCTTCCGTAAATACCATTTCTTAAATTAAAAAAAAAAAAAAAAAAAAAGGAAGAGGCCAAAAAAGATGTACTTAAAAGGGGGAAGAAGATTAATTGGTGTGTATAAAAGAGTATGAGCACACACATTCCAGGTAGCTATCTCCAGCACAGAGTTAGAGCCATATAAAAATGACGGATCAGCTTGTGCCTGGAGCAGTACTGACTGACTGTCTCTGTCCTGCCCTGCATCAGAGGCTTCCAAGAGACTGGGTGCTGCCAGACGGATGTCAGTGGTGTGAGCCCACTACTAGTTCAGTATGGAGTTGGGGGTTGGGGACTGCCAGGGAGGGGCCTTTGCCAGTCAAGCCAGGAAAGCCCAGTCCTGCCGCAGTAATAGCAGTTTGCTCCATAATGTGTCAGAGTGCTGATCTTTCCTTATTTCCAGTAAGTGATTAATTAAGTTGGACTAAATTTTGTCCACCCATAGTAATCTTCACCCTCAAAACAAAAAGGAGAAAAAACAAAATCTATTGTCTGCTCGATGTTGGTTATAAATGTTTCTCTTTTTCAGCTGACTAACATAAATGCTAATGCAAGTAAAAGAACTGAGGATATAATCTACAGCGGTCTCTTTACTCAGTAACAAAGCTGTTCTTGATTTTTGGTTTTGTCTTTTTCTTTCTCTCCAACCTCAGGAACCTACTGGCATTGATTATCCTCCCATGGACTCAGCAAGCACCATCACCACCATAGTAGGGCCCAGTGCTTTCAGCATCCCCCTCCCAATAAGGCAGAAGCTGTGCAGCAGCCTGGATGCACCCCAAACCAGGGGCCACGACTGGAGGATGCTGGCCCACAAGCTGAAACTGGACAGGTGAGTGGGGCTGTCTATGTGGGTCAGGTGGCGAAAGCCCCAGGGAGAGATGTGCAATAGGGTCCTGGTGAAAATTCTGTTGAGGTGAGTGAAAGCAGGAGTACAGGCTGACAGCACACAGGGTGAGGACCTTGACAGCACTGGCAACAGGGATGCATTGAAATCAGAGAATAGTTAGGGTTTGAAAGGACCTTAAGATCATCTAGTTCCAACACTCCTGCCACAGGCAGGGATGCCACACACAAGACCCTGTTGCCCAAAGCTCTGTCCAGCCTGGCTTTGAGCACTGTCATATGAACTCAGGTATCTTTCATGCACCTGGAAAAACGTGTTTCCTTCTGGCTTGTTGCAGGTACCTAAATTATTTTGCTACAAAATCGAGTCCCACTGGGGTGATCCTGGATCTCTGGGAAGCCCAGAATTTCCCTGATGGCAACCTGAGCATGCTGGCAGCAGTTCTTGAAGAAATGGGAAGACACGAAACCGTTGTTTCTTTGGCAGCAGAAGGGAATTACTGATGCAGCCTTGGCGTGAACAGGAAGGACAGACGCAGGGAGCGGTAATGCCCTGTTATTGCAAACGAGAATTGAAATGAAAACCCAGACCAATGAGTTACACAAGAAACATTGCAGAGAAGAAAGCAAGCAAACAAACAAACAGGAAAAAAACAGCCCTGACCTTCACACATGCTCTCCTTCTACATTATCACAGGATCTAAAAGAAATCATGTGAAGTTGTACCTTGAAAATATAAATCAACTAATGTTCCTCTCGGCTTGGCTGTACGCTGCTTGGTACAGGATTTTACAGTTTCCTAGGAAACGCTTTTTATTGCTATCCAGATATATGGATAAACTTTCTTAACAATCCCAGTTTCTATGGATGTTGTTTACATCAAATTCTGGACAGGGGTAAGGAGACTGTCCATGGCTCTTTATATTTTTTGTTTAAAGCCATTCTAGACAAGGCTGTGGACAGTTGGTTATGGCTATTTCAGCTTATTGGTTTCTGGTGAATTCAGATATTGGCTACAATTCTGCACATTGATTGTCTCACAATTATCCTCCTGTCATTGTTCTGTTTCCTAGACCTACTTGTAAAAAAATAGCAAACAAGAAAACCAGAGTTAAGAGGTGTGCATCTAGAAAGCAGGTACTCTGGGTGCTAAGCAGGAACACACATGAAGTCCCCTTCCTTCCCTGAGGCAGTCTCACTGAGCCTGAGTGGAAAATAGCTATAGAACAGCAGGGAACATAGGTTTGGAGTCAGTTTTCATTTCACAACATAACAACGCCCTTTTGCACCCCTTTTCAATATGAGGGGGTTGGATATGCAATGCAGAGTGGCTGGGGAGGAAAGAAACCCAGAAAAAAAGAAAAAAGAGAAGTTGCTATGATAATTGTTTACTAATTAGTATCTAGTACAAGGATTATAATTATTATTATTAATATTATTATTGTTACCATTATTACTTTATTTCTAATTTTGTCAGCAGCAGAATGAATCATTCCAGTTTTTATGGTACCTGTTGTCCCCTTCCTAAATATCTTGCAAGACATCTGTCTTTCTCTTCTCCAGCCATCATATTCTTCCTCCAAAGTCCTCTGTTAGCCTACACTCACATCATTTTAGCATTGCTGTGCTTAATGCCTGATGCAGAGGTGGTATAAACTGGTAACACTCCGCTATAGTCACTGAGCTGCACCCATAGAGGATCCAACCCAGCACCTCTCCCTGAGATGTTTTGTACCACTTTGGTGTCTCCATGTTGCTCTAAGAAGCAATCCTATCCCAAGGTGGCTATGAACCAGTGACCACCTCCCCGTCCAAATACACGTAGACCACTGGATCAGGGACACAGGTGCAAGCACATGGAGGCACTGACGCTGATTCGTGCATCCAGTGTTGGTGTCTGTATGTCTTGCTTTGCTTTGAAGTGATTTGACAGCCAGCAGCTCCCACAGAGCAGGTACTCACTGTACAGAACACACCAGATCATATGTTTATGGTGGTCCAGGCTAACTGGGAGTCCTCTGCTGGGTCTTTTCTGGGTGAGATACAGCCATGTCCCTCTTGTCCGCCACAAGCAGATGAAGTAGGAACTTGGCAAAGGGAGCCAACTTTGGCCTATTCGATTGTCACTGCAGATGTATTTTGTTTTCTGCTCAGTGAAAAGACTGACTCTTTCGTACACAGTGGTGTGTAGTAGTTTTACTGCCAGGCTTGTCTGTCCTCTCCTTGTGCAGAAAAGTCTTTCTTCCCCAGCCTGTCCATTCCAGGTTTCCAGCCAGGCCCTGTTGTGCACACATGAGTGTAGTCCCACTCCATGTGCTTCCCAAGACTGGAGATGGCTTGTTTTCTTTCATGGTTTTGGTTTTGTTTTTCCCCAAAGCTTTCCAGATTGCGCCTTTAAAGGTAACTTTGAAAATGTCATCGGTCAAAATGAAAGGAAAATTCCATCTGCCCTTTCTCCCATTTGACATTTCACAGGCTTAGGACCTTTTAATTTCTCAGCTCCCTGACATCATTGGGGTTTTGATTGACCATTGGGCAGCAATCACAAAGCTCTCCCTTCCCTGTAAAAGGTAACCTGGTAGATAGCAAACCGTTGTCTCAGTCATAACTGGAGCACGAAGGACATACATTTTAACTTTCAACATACATCTGCATTTTGCCTGTGTAAGCCCCACCTTCTTTTAATGTGGAGAGGCCATGGGCGTCTTTTCAACAGCAATCATCTTTTTCACCTTAGGCATCTGATCCAGCCCATTGCAATGCTAATGAAAATCCTGCTTTCAGTTTCAGGAAGCTTTGACTGGAGCTTCCAGCTCTGCCCTTTTGTTACATTTCTGACTTACCTTGGAGCTATAAGATGGCCCTTAAAAGATAGGTCTCAGCTTTTCTTCCTCCTGTGCCATCTCCAGGTGTAACCACGATTGTATTTAGTTTATACTTCTTTACCCTACCCGTGCATCCCTCCTGTGTGGCTCCTTTTCCAAGGTACATGCATGAGCCGAACTGTCCTTCTGTCCCTTCTCCTCTTCGTCTCAGTCTTTGTTAGCTGATGCCCAAGCTCACTGGTACTCCCAGCCCTCAGGTTTTGCTCGGTGGGCAGCGTGTGCAGCCTTCTTACTGGGGCCTTGCCAGAAAGTGTCTCATAGTTATCGCGGACAGTCAATGATCTTTTTGCCAGCTCTCCGACCTACGCCCCATGCCTCATTCAAGAAAAAACAGATGAGCAACAACCTTAGAGTATTCTGGGGAATTTTCCTTTTGCAGTGTCACTGTAAAGGGGATTTATAGGGAGGAAAAGGCATGCTCTGATTATGAGGAGCATCCATGGAAGTGGATGGAGATCAAGAACATCACTGCCAGTGACAGCATCACTGTCACTGAGAGGTGGAGCTGCTCTTCTTCCATCCCATCTGTTCAGAAACCTTCCTTTTCCTGCTTAGGTACTGAAAGATTTCTCCAGCCTTTGCTCCATCAGCCTTTACAGGGCCCAGCACAGCCCTGTGCCAGCTGCCTCAGCCCTGACAGGGAGCAGAGGTTGCCAGGGGTGGGCAAGGTGTCCACCACAGAGCCACCACACTTTGTCCCAGCAGCTCCACACTCATGCTTTGCCACTGCTGCTGACAGCAGCTCCCACCTCCCCTGATGCTTGCTCCCTCTGCATTTATTTTGCTCGGGTTTTTTTTTTCTTTCTCTTTTATTTCCACGGCAGGCCATGTGGCTGGGGAGATAGCTCTGGCATAGGCCGGTGGTATGCACCCCTCACCATCCCCATCCTACTGCCCCAAGGAGGGATGATGGGAAGCAAAGAGCAAGGGCAGCCAGATCAGATCTTTCCGAGTATTACTTTAGGTGGGAGAAGCACCATTGCGTCGACACAGTGCCATCTCGTGGGGCTGTGCTCCAGCTCCAGCATGCCACAGTAAGCAGCATCGCTTGGGGACAGGCTTTCTGCCGTGGGGTGGCTCCTGAAAAGGGGAAATAAGTTTGGCAGACAGAATCAACTGTTACAGGTTGTTGTAACATTTTTGTCAGGTGAGCACATCCGCTTTAAAAGAAAAAAAAAATGGCTGCAGGCTTCTTATCCTCCAGTTATTGCTACTTTTTTTTAAATGCTCATCTTTTTAGTTGTCCACCTTCAGCTATGTACTGTGGCAGTGTTGCTGCTCTTCGCACCATCTCTTCATTACATCTTGGTTGCTAGCACTATAAATAATATATATATTATATAAATATATATAACATATCTACTGACTTCAAGGAAAACCTTTTCTTTCCAAGTAAGAAACAGTGTTGGAGGTAATCCTTTTCACCTGATTTTTTCTTCAGTTCCTCTTGTGTTGTGTTCTTGTAAAGGTGGCTGTCTCTGTATAGGGTAAGTTTGGGGCTTGGCTGGGATTTTTCAGAGTTCTCTGATCACAGCTCATCCACTGTATCTCACTTAACAGCGCAAGACCCAAGTGCTGAGTCTCGGAAGTTCTGAGGCAGTGAGGGTCTCTTCAGTCAGGATTTGCTCCATAGGAGACCAAGACATTTTTTTTTGCCTGTACTGCTGGCAAAAATGCAGACATTCATGAGACATACTGGAGTCTGGGATGCCCATGGAGCAAAACACCTCTGTTCCTTGGGTTTCTTGCTCTTTCTGTTGCTTACATATGGAATAAATGTATTTACATGTGTAAGCTCCTCATTGTGGATAGTGTCCTAATGTCTTCTCTTGCTACCTACTATAGTTTCTTCTTGGATCTCCTTTTCTTCTTGTTTTGGGGTGTGAGGGGATGGGGAAAGGGCAGGGTGGAGGGGATGTCCTTAGGCCTTGAATGCTCTAGCCAAGTAGTTAGTTACCACAGCTCTGAGGTTACTTCTAAACAAGATTAGACTGGTGAGGTGTTTTTGTTTGTTTCTTTTTTAATCTCATGTCCAGGGCACTTTGTAAACTATCTTAATGAGTGTTCAGAAGTCTTTTCAGGTATTACTCTGTCCACAAAGTAACTAACTGTTTGCAGGCTGGCTTACTTAATGGCAGGCAGTGCAAAGATGTGAGTAGTTTGTGAATGGAAACCAAACTTTTGGCCCTTCCCCCAGAGGGATTCCAGTGAGGTATTGACTGTGGGGTCATCATCACAGTCCATTCCTAGCTTGTGTATGAGTAACCTAAGTTCACAAAATGAGCTGCACTGCAGATTTTTAAATGCCGAAGCATGTATCATCTCAGACATCCTTTGAAGTGGGGATTCAACAGAAATGCAAAGTGTGTGTGTATATACATGCATACAGAGACGAAAATAAAGGACACCTATTGCTGGATGCTTTTAATTCTGACGTTATGTGTGGGCATCCTCTTATGACCAACTTTTGCTTGTGAAGGTGAAGGTCAGAATTCAGTGCTGTATCATCACTGCAAGGTCCAATAGGCAGTACAGCAAGAGCCAACAGAATAAAACCTGTCAAGGAACTAGAATTGGACTTGAACCAAAGCCACAGAAATAAACTCTCAAGTTTGGTAGGTCAAGCTCCTCGATTGAAATAGCAGCATTTAGTTTATTTACTTACTTGTCCTTTAAGCTTGACACCTGCTCCCTGAAATCTGAAAATCCCTTTATCTAAAAGTCCTTTGATAAGCTCTGTGTGTACAAAAAAGCAGCGATAATCCAGAGTTCCCACAAGCCTCTATCACCAAATAGGTATTTCACATTTTCTGTGATGTTGGTTAAATGTATTTAATAGTGGTTCGGTCTCCTAGACTGCTTGCAGAGAGATTATTTGCTATGTTTGCTGTACCCTGGGCCTGGCCTTTTCTCCAAAAGCATCCCATGCTGTGGCATGTGAGTAACTTCTGGATGCCTGTGAAGAAGCAGGATGTAATCAGGCAGGGCCATCCCTCAGTGGTGAGGTGGGTCTCTGAGTACTGGCACTCTGGCCTCCAGCTGCCAGTTGCAGCTGGTGGGACAATAGCCCTAGATGAGAAAAGCTCGTGCGGCCCAAAGATCCTTTTTGGCTGCTGCCAGCTGGCTCTTGCTATGGATTGCAAGTAAATTTGGGAGCTCAAACAACACGAATAGAAAGCAAAATCAGTCTGGAAAGTAAACAAAACTAGGCAGAAGAAGCAGCAAAAACTCATCTCCCGTAGATCGTGTAAGGCACCTTGCAAATACACCCCTGAGCCAATAACCTACCTTGGAACAGGATGCGTGACACAGCCAAGACAGAGAAGTTACGGCATTACCGTTTTGACACATCTTTGTGGTAGAATTTTGCTAACACATTTTCTGTCTGTAAATGTTGAATAATAATAATAAAAATGTAAGATGGTACCTTGGTACCTTTCCAAAGCAAAGAAGGAGGGCCTACAGGAAATGAAATGCCTGTGCAGCCTGGGCCAAGAGGGTATATTGCATTTCTCCCTCTGCTTCCCATGTCTCAGCTATACCACGGTTCATGGGATTTGTTTTCTTTGCTATTCAGATCTGGAGAACTGTTTTGATTTTTATTTCCCTATTGCTGTATCTTCTATGCAATTCCTTTTCTAAAGACCGACTTACTACCAGAGAAGTGCTAGCCATTGCATTATTTGTATTGCTGTATAGTGGAGGTGTGGTTTACTAGTTCTGAGTGTGCCTCTTACCCCGCCCTCCCCTTTTTCTCTTTCCCTCTGTTTGTAAATGCCTGCATTTATTCTGTCAGCCTGACATGTACAAAGTGTAAGAAAGAATTTTTAAACAGGTAATAAATTATATTTATAAGCAACTGAAAAAAAAATTACACCACTACCTTGTGTTCAATTGTTTAGTTCCTGGAAGCTGGGAAGGAAAGAGGAGCCTTTTATTTAGCTTCTTTAAAACTCTGCTCAAATTCCTTGCAAGAGGGCAGGCATGGGTGGCCCTGCAGTACCAGCTCATGTGGCTGTCCCTTGAAGCTATGGGAATGGAACTGGGTCTGGCAGGACTAGCAGCTAACTGAGCCAAGACCTGATGCTCTGAGACCAGATGGAATACTGGGCTTGATCAAGTATGCTGAGTATGGCACAAGCTACGGCCAAGTGCCAATGGCAGGTTTACTCTATGCAAAAGCCACTGCATCTTTGGCAACATGGAGGGAGAACTATTCATTGTTTTTAGATTTCACTGTTATCATCTTCTCTGTAATAAGAAGAGGTAGGTTATATATGAAGAGGACTTGGAGCTATGAGATGAAGAGAAGAGGTGTATCCCAAGGGACACATGGCGTAACTTCTTCAGTGGTAACTTTGGCCATCATATGACCCCACTGTTAAAAAAAGAGAGCTGAGCTGCAGGCAGGGCTAGTTTATGCAAAATTAAGATGCTCACTTTGGACACAAGTCGCTGCTTTCAGATTTCCTGGTGTCCAGCTGCCTTTCTGTCTGCACTTAGCTTTCACAGGAGACAAGCTCTTTCGGTTCATCACACTATTTTCACCCTGTCTACATGTATTGCCAAACTCAAAGTTTCCTTTGGTTTCTGACACCCCCGTGGGTTGAGTCAGCTATATCCTGCAGCCTTGTAATGCTCAAGCAGTTCCCTCCTGTCATAGATTTATAGAATGGTTTGGGTTGGAAGGGGCCTTAAAAATCATCTAGTTCCTGCCTTCACTCAGTGGACCAGGTTGCTCAAACCCCCGTCATGGCCTTGAACATTTCTAGGGATGAGGCATCCACAGCTTCTCTGGGCAATGTGTGCCAGTGCCTCTCACCACAGTAGCTTCTTCCCTATATCTAACTTAAATCTACCCTCTTTCTTTCAGTTTGAGGCCATTCCGCCCTTGTCCCGTCCCTACATGCCCTTGTAAAAAGCTCCTCTCCAGCTTTTTTGTGGGCCCCCTTTAGGCACTGGAAGCTGCTCTAAGGTCTCTCCAGAGCCGGCTTTTCTCCAGGCTGAACAAGCCCAGCTCTCAGCCTGTATTTTCAGAGAGGTGCTCCAGCCCTCTGATCATCTTCATGGTCCTCGTGTGGACTTGCTATCTTCAAGGACTTTTCCTCCATGTACCTCACCTCTAGCTGTTCTGAGACTCCTGGAATTGTCTGCTCTGAAGGTGGGACTGCAGCTCTCCTTCCTAAGCAGTATAAGGCACTGTTTGGTATGCTTCACAGGGAAGCAGAGCTCTGGCTTTGGCACGGGGCAGTAGCATGACTCAGCCAAACTTGAATGGAAGCAGAACAACCCGAATGTCCCCTGCAGCTGCAGAAGATCCAGGTAGCTGAGCCCAAGGCTAAATATTTATTAGTCTTGCACCTAGTAAGGTGGAGAAGAAAGAAAGAAGAAAGCCTAGGACTACCCCAGAAACCTCTGTCTAGAAAGTTAGTGGAAAAAGCGATCAGGATAGGAGGCACAGAGGGCAGCTACAGAAACACCTATCTCAGCAGCATGCTAGAGAAAGGGGCAGGCCAGACAGGCTGTGCTGGAGCATCGCATCACCTTCAGCACTGTGCAGCCAAGGAGGGGCGAAAGCAGCCTAAAACTACAGGATATAGGGACGTGCAGCAAGCATGGGACTTTCCCACCTAGACATGGCCTGGCCGAGGGACTGTGGAAATGCTGCAGAAGTGTAACTACAAAGCTCCGCTGCTGATGACAGACATCATGGGGCAAAGCAGGTGGGCTGCAGGGCCTGTGTTAGCACTAGGATGATGCCCAAGGGAAGAATGCTGGTTACACACTTACTCTGGACATAACTGGCAAGGTGATTACATGTTAGGAAACGCTGAGCTTGAGCACTGCATGCTGCAACACAGCAGCGCAGAACGAGAGGAGAGCTCAGGCTGTACATACAAATACACACAAATATCTCCCTATATGTCAAGATGCATATGCTCCAACATCTCAGTATTAAGCAGCACCACATTTCACATTTCAGCTGACACAATGTATGTAGGCTGCAACTTTTTTTCCCCCTGAAGCACATGGCTAGAAAATACAGCTTCGTGAACAGATAACCTCTTGTGCTGTTAAAAATAGTCACAATTCATAAATATGCGGGGGAAAGAAAGGAAGAGGGGGCCTCACAAAAATATTACGCGAATGCTGAATGTCTATAGATTTACATAATCAGCCACAAAATGTGAGTGACTGCTCTATTAGCGATAACACTATTTTAATTACTATTTCTCTCTTCACTGAGTTGTGAAAACGGGTGATGCTTTTATATGCCAGTGAAAACATATGCAACATCTTGCTGTTTACTTTTTTGCTCAGAGGAAAAATCTTATTTAAAATAAATACATAAAATGAGGCATGGTCAAAACAATCTAGCCAGGGAAACTGAACCCAAAGGTGGTGCTTTTCAAGCACATAAGAAGTGAACAGAAGTAAAAGCAACTTCTTTCATGGCGACATGGAAACAATTTTATTTGGGGGAAATGTTAAAACAACCATATACATCTAGTTTGAACAAATACAATGTAACACAGTTTGTTCCCCAGCTTTTCTAATTACAGTATTTACAGCTTTAATAAGGCACTGGTTCTCAAAAAAGAACACAAATTAGTTTTTTAGTCTTTGCATTGTCAACCTTTTCTTTAACAAAAATAACTTTGTGCTAGAGAAAGGATAGCAGTTGTTAGATGGCAGCTCTCTTCCTTTTTTTTTGGTGAGTTTGTTCTTGCTCATCTCGCTTACCTCTGCCATCTTACCTATATCATTAAGTCACTAAACTAAATTTCCTTCAGTGATTTACATTTCAAAGCCAGACTTCCAGACTTGTGGGCACTGAATACTGACTTCCAAGCCTTCATCAACGTGAACTGTGAAACTACCAAAATCTGGAAGTTACATTAAAAGGCCACACCTGGCAAAATAAATGTACTAACCTGTGGTCACTGTACTTGCTAATACCACAATATACTCAGTAAGTGTTGCAGAAAGTCAATCATGCAGCTGGCAACTTGAATGTCACAGTGCTGAATGACTTCTGTGCTTGCCTTAGGCTGTTTTCTGGCCATAGGAATACCCCTTTACAATAGCACTGATTACAGTGGGTAGACTTGAGAGTAATATCTGGCCTTTCAAGTCCTGGGAGAAAATGGGCAGGCACTAGTTAAACAACCACAGACCTTTTGCTTTCTCAGAGTGTGTCTCCTCACATATATATCTCTCTCTTTAATTTCCTATACAGCACCGTTGCAGCGATTTGTCATTTATGCATTTTCATAAATAAATACTATGTTTTATTTAGTGCTTTATCATCAGTAATCCACACACTTTATCATCTTAATCCACACACTGGAGTTATTTCAGACTCCCAGCTGAATATATATATATTTATATATATATATATATTTAAACCACAAAACCTGAACATTTAACATACACACTTTATGTAACCTATCAATGAGTATCTTAGATCCCTTTCTTCTGGGCCAAAAAAGTAAGACTTGTTCAGAAAACCAGCAACTGACCCTTTCACAACACACACTGATGGCAGGTGCCTTGTGTCCACCAGCCAGCAAAGCACCCTCCAAAAGAGTTTGTGGGAAAGCCATAATATTGGTAATTAAAAATGTATTTGAGGAAAGCAGACATGAAATACACCTAAACACAGCATGGGAGAGGCATCTCTGCTGCACAACCACTTACCCAGGACTTGCAGGGTCCAGGCACAGGGCAGGATCAACTGAACCTGCCCCCAACCAAAGTCCCATCTGCTTTGTCAGAGCTGAGAAACCCCAGTTCCTTGGGGCTGTGCTGGTTACTACGAAAGGGCATGAAGGTGAAAGAAGTGAGTGGAAACCCTGTGGCTCCATTCAATAAGACAAAAAGGTGCAGAGACGCTAGGCTCATCTCCTCTCATTTTCGGCCACAAATCTTCAAGATAAGGCAGACAAATCTTCAAGATAAGGAAGGCAAGGAGAGGAGCAAACTCTGCTCTCAGACAAGTAAGCATACTGCTTTTTAAGGACAAGGGAAACCAGCATTGCCCCCTTGGGGCCACGGTTTGGTGTATTATTAATTCTCAGAGATTTTCTTTTGTATTCCTCAGTATTTCTGGGTACAGGCAGCAAAATTGCACAGCGGAAAAAACACTCTAATTAACAAAAATCCCCCCGATTAAAATTCTTAATAGCAATAATCATGGAGGTCTTGCTGAGTCTCTTGAACCTGTGCATTTCTCTGTAAGCTTGAAACTACAAAATGGAAATTTTTCCAGCTAGAAATACCTTCAGGGAGTTGTGAAGCTAAACCCCAATTATATACCTATCTACCACAAATAAATCAGTTTTGTCCAAAATGGGAAAAAAGAAGCATTACAGAAATACTGAGGCTAAATCCAGTATGCCAATTATTTCAATTCAGAAATAGGCTTGGCATAATCAAAGCAGCATTTGCAAGGACTTATTTCAAGATTAAACTGAACATTATCTAGTGAAAGAGGACATAGTCGGACAAAAACTTTAAAAACTAAACCAAGGGTAAAGAAGGGTAACTGCACATCTTAGCTTTCAAATCGGATGAAGAACAGGCGCCTTTCCAAAGAAAGTACTTCACAGGGAATATTCCACCTCTAATTTCCCCTTCTGAGGTATGAACATTGTAGCAATTGCTGCAGCCCCAGAAAGGAGGAATAGGGAAAGACCATCAACACATTTCCCTTTGCTCTTCTCCTCCAAAAGCTTGTCTTGCTGGGAACCACAATGGCATAGAGCCCCAGCGTTGCCTCCCAGAGTATGCAGGCTTCTGGGATGCCGCATGAGAAAGTAAGGCAAGAGGCAAATGGTTTAGTTTGTGATGCCTCTCCCTGCAGCAGGAGAAGCACTGAAGTTCTTGCTTGCTGTCAGCTACAGCGCCCAGCCCTCACCACCCACCCGAGTCCCATACTCCTTCCCTGTGGACTTCCAACTACAGCTGGGAGGCACCAGGTATGTTTAAAGAAAAATGACTGCCACCCAAAAACTGGGAATTTTGGTGGTTTTTTTCACTTTCCCTTCGAAAAAGAAACACAGATTATGTTTCTGTCCAGCTGTGACTGAAGATGGATACCTTACTTTCACACAGATGGAAGAACAAGTTAGTAGTTTTTTCTCACAAGGAACTTCCTCTCACCCAGTGGTTGTGTATGTATGTGACAGCAGTTTCAAATTCACCAGCAGATCCAAATATGTACTTCATTTCCACTCACATACAAAGCACTTTATTTTGAAGTGGAAGGAAAGATAGAAAAAAGCCAAGAAAAGGGGCACTTGTTTATCATCCTAGTACCATACCCATCAGATTGCCTGGAAACATGAACAGCTTCTTCAAACAAGTCACACCAAAACATATTCACACAGCTCCCAATTATCTCAAATAACGTATGATCTCCCCTGGGCCAAGCCACCCATAGGAACCTGGCTGCCTGTGCTCTAACCATGGCAGGAATGCAACTGGGCGTCATGTCTATACTGTGAGAACCACTCACACAAGAAGGGCTATGGAAAGTCATCTCTGCATGTAGGTGACTTTTAGGATGACTTCCATTACAGCTCCCCTGAGCTGCACAGGTGCACCTGCCTGTTTTGTTAAAACCTGGAGTGCAATAGTTTCTTCACAAATGAGAAAGTTGCTTTGATTTTCAGCAGTTTCTTCCTTTTTTTTTTTTTGTAATGTAACAATATACATCTTTTTTTTTACTTCTAACCAAAAGTTTTATTTTCATAAAATTTAAAGCAGTATCTTTTTTAAACAATCAAAATAATAATAATAACAATAATAATAAAATAATAAGTGGCTTTCACGGAAAGCAACATGCATAATCTTAAACCAGTTATTAAAACTGTACTTCCCCATGTAAACAAGGGCAGACAAGCCTCTTCTGATCTTCTGTCAAAATTCAGCTGATTTTTTTTGCACAGGATAGTCTCTCTAAAAGCTGTTAAACAAACTTACAGCTGCTCTTCAGTATGACTGTATTGATGGTACTTATTACTGAGGACTTTCAATTGTTCTTCTGCCTGCATGAGAAAGTCCTTTTCCATGGGCCTTCATGAGAACAGCCTCTGGCTGAGTCAGAGTTTAATGTCCTGCGACTCTGACATTTTGGCAAGTGTCTTCTTGACTCGCAGGGCTGTCAGCCGGGAGGCAGGATTGTGAGCCCAGCACTCCATCATCAGCTTCCCCATCTGCCTCAGGCACTGAGGAGAGAAATGGGAGAGAAAGTCCCACCTGGGTCAGTGGAAAAGGAGACCGCAGTTGGCAGCAATGCAAAAAACTGAAGGGAAAAGGTCTTTTCCAAGGGCAGCCAAAAAAAACAGACAACATGCTGGCTGGATTTGCTTTTCAAGAGCTTTTGCTGCCTGCATATTAAGGAGGGTTCTCCAAACATGCCAATTCCTCTTACAATTTATGACAAATTATAGTTTAGACTTGGATATCTGCTCCAGAAAAGCACTTTATTTATTTCTCTTTCCCAAAACCTGTGCAGCCTGACCTTCACAAGTGTGGCTCTGTACAGTGAGCCCTTTGCTGTACAAACACAGTGGAATTAATTTTCCTCAGCTAGCGACCAGCCCCTGGGGTACAGCCCAGCATGAGCATGCACCCATGGCTCCTGCCCAATTGCCCAAGTCCTCAAGCCTCCGAGGGAGGTTGTTTTGGTTTCTCCCCTATTCCCGAACTGCCTTTATCTCATGCCACCTAAATCTTCCATCTACCTGCAGAATATTCATCTACACACTGCTATTCCCAAATGGCACCTAGTCTTCTGTGACTGTAGAAAACTTTACATCATTAAACTGTACCAATTAATATGATTAATAATCCCTCCTCCATAGTATCTTGAGAGCAGGTTTGCCTGAGGTAACTCGACTTTTCATCTCCCATTCCATGAGCACAACTTTGCTTCGTTACAGATGCTCAGCAGGGAGAGCTCAGATTTCTTCCCCATCCATCTCACCTCCTTGTTTTATTCTGTAAAGTATTTTCTGGATCCTACATCTCCTCTGAAAAGCCACATCTGCAGCCCTCTGCTAAAATGCCAAGAGGGACATGAGCATTGTTTTCTGTAAGATGTAAAGGAGTGAATGATCAGCGCAGCTCAGCTACTGTGGTTGTCCTATTGCTAGTATCTCGCAATCATGTTAGCATAAAATCATAGTAAAATTGTGTTACCAAGACTGCACAGAGTGATCACAGAAAGCTGTATGCTCATTTCATGTCAAAGAGAGAGGAGATATTTCCTTCTTATAAAAGGCAAAAGGCTGGAATTAAAGCTCACATATCAGCATATGCTGAAATAGCTGCCAATACACCAAGTACACTGCAATTGTACTATATAATATGAAACAGCATCTCTTTCAAGTTTTTTGGCTAGGCACTGATTTTATGCAGGAAGCAGAAAGCAAAATGAGTGCAGGAGTTAAACAGAGACTCCAAGAAGGTCTGAGCACAGCTTGCTATTGCTGTGGGATCTGGTAAATAGCACACAAAGAACACACTTGCAAATACTGTAGGTTATGGCCCCTGGGACTCTGAAACCTTCTGTGGGAATATCTGAGAAGGTCATGCCCCTTCCCAAGCCATGTCACATTCTGACTGGTGCTGGCACCAGTGGTAAAGCTCCTCCTCAGTCAAAATGATGCAAAATTGGGTCAACCTCACTCACTCGCTGTGCTTGAAAACAGAGGCTGCACTTTAAAAGCAACAATACCTCATCACTGCTCCATCTGTTGGGAAACGAAGGGCGTAGTCTCTTGATACACACAGTCTCCCGCATGTCCTCATACGAGGGGTCGGTGGGCACAAGGTCATGGTACGGAAGCTGGTATTCCTCAACTATTCCTGAAAGAAGTAATTAGTTGCCAGTCATTTGTGAAAGATACCTTCCACTATGCTCTTTCCCTCTCATAACAGATTGGTCATACTAGTTAACAATTAGATGTACTTCCTAAAAAGACTTCCCTGCCCAGAAGCTTATTCCACACTCAAACTCCAATGTGACCACTGCCATGTAAAGACTGGGCAGGTATCCTAATCTGAAAGTGCAATTACTTGCCAAGTGAGACAGTTTCTACCACTACTGTCCCATCCAGCAATCATCATCAGTAAGTTATCACAGGAAGTACTATTAGCATAGGGCCTCTATCAGAGTAATCTGGCTGTGAAATAATCTTGAATTAGGTCTCCTTTTTACCAGTGGAACTGGTGTATGTTAAAGGGCATTTCTGTGCCTCTGCAGAACTTGGCAAGAACATGTTGTGCACACCAACAAAGACAACAACATTACAGATTTTACATCACATAACTGCAATACACTTAACCAGTTTGTAAACAGGGAACTTGTTCATCAGTGACATTCAGCTTCTCTAGGGTAATGATGGAGTGAGCATTCAGCACAATACTGCAAGCTAAAGACCCATAGTCTGGTGAGGGTAGTGTAGACCTGAGAGAGACGTGCTCTCCTCTTACTTGCCACCAATGTGGCACATAACCATTTCCAAGTAATTTCTCTGCATTTAATTTTCCTTGGTGGCAAAATAGAGATAGTAACACCCATCATTTCTTCACTGCACTGAATTTTACGTGCAGAAAGCACACATAGCCTATGTGTACAAGGATGGATCTATGCCCTAAGTCTGCAGCTGGCTGCATGGCTTTATCTTTGCTGTTCTCACACTTGAATGCCTGATATCAGAAGGAAATCACTGATATGACAACAATGTAATGAGTGCCACTTCCCCCTCTTTTTTTTTTTTATTTCCCTTTGTCTTTTAAATAGATTATTTATTTTAAATAATGGCACAGCATCCCCCCCAAATTGTTTGTCCTCTGCCTTCTAATTAACTAACAAAACAAAGAAATCACTGTTTTCTTTATTCTAAAATAGGTAATCCCCTCAGTCCAGCAAAACGTGCTACCATTGGGAAGGCCCCCAAATGAGTTCTGTATTCCTTCTTCAGTGCAGGCATCAGCTGCCTTCAAATGAGCCATTAAAACTCCATCTAAATCTCTGCTGCCGAAGTAGCACTGCCTGATGCTTTAAAATAAGTTTCAACAAGAGAACAGATACTAAGAGAGTTACCTGTATGGCTTATCCACTTTTGTTCATTACAGTAAAAACAACTACCCAGTGAAAAAGATGTAAAAGGAGATTTGGGTTATAAATGGGGCTCACTGATACAATTAAAAGTCATCTCTCAGCTCTTTACCTCCTGAAACACATCTCCTTGCTACTTCCCAAAGGATGAGCCCAAAACTGTACATATCAGCCATGATGTATGACTGAAAATGGTTTCGATTCAAGCTTTCATCCAGCACCTCAGGAGGCATATAGCGTTTTGTTCCTACACGGGTGTTGGGAGGTATATCCACCTCGTTTGTATCACTAAAAGAAAAAGAAGGAGGGAAAAGGGCATTAAGTATGTGATAAAGTGACTTGAAAAGAAAGCAGTTTAGATGGAACAAGCAGTAAATTCACACCATACCCACTCTCAAACAAGGTCAAAAGTAATGCATAATCTTAATGGAACAATTCCTACAAGGAAAGCTTCTTAGTGTAAAGGCAACCCTCCATAAAAGGCTGACCCACCTGAGGCTATGTTAAGCATTCAAATGCAGAACCAATTTGTGAGATTTCATTAGCATCAGCCTGAGCTCTAATGCTGGTGATAACAATCACATCTTCATCAAATGCTATTTTCTCAACATACTCCATCACCTAATGCTTCAGGCTTAGCAATTAATGGAGGACACTTAATAGCTGGGCCAGGATCACTTAGCTATAGTGAATCAGATCTGCAGGGAAGAGGAGTATAACCATTTTTTGTGCATGCATTATGTTTGATCTCTCTTAACCTTTACACATCAAGATGTGTAAACAGAGACACATAAACATGTAAAAAAATCTAACCAAATATGTTATACCCCTCAAGTTTACCAGAAAATACAATGTATACCTAATGGGAAGAAAATTCCCATTAATTACGTGACTGGATTTGCTATTTTTTTTCTTATTAACTCAGATTCAGCTGTATCAGCTTTAATGGTTTTAGAAGTTTAATATGGCATATATTGTGGTTAGCTTAAAAAGGTCTATTTTGTTTTCTCCACATTCAAAACATATGTATTTTAAATGTGATGGATACAACGAAATTTTGCAGAATAATTACACAACTTCTTCTGTAATTCTTTTCAGCTAGAGCAATTCTTTTTCATCATTATGAAAACAACAAAAAAAGCTGAGCCTGAGGTCACCTACACAGTCATTAAATCATACATATGCCGGTGGTATTTCTGCACGCCTCCAAGAATGCAACATAAATCTAGTGACCTGCACTGCCTTGCAACATCTCAAATAAAATGAGAAACGCAGAGAACTTTACTAAACTCATTAGCTTCACCAAGCACACCCCTTTCAACCACTTTTTTCTGTCCTCATCATTGCCTGAGAAATGCTGCCTAGGGAAGGATACAGCATGAAAACAAGTCAAGTATGTAATGTAAATTCCATTTGGACTATGACAAATACATATTTCACCTTCTTTTATAGCCACACCTGGCAGCTCCTAGTTCGGTTCACACCTAAGCAGCATGCTGCCTCAGTACTTGTCAGGCAAGGTATACCCACAAAGGGTGAATTTCTTCCCTGAGGCTTTTACAGCAAATAGTGTATTTTCAAGTTGTTGTTTTCTATGACCCCACTCCTTAATATAAAATTATTCCTCCCTCATCCCCTAAAGAAAGGTTAGGTTCATAAGGGAAAAGCCTCACCAAGAAATCACGTAGATAAGTGAACATAGAAACTGCCTTTCCTTACCTCTGAATAATTTCAGTTCAAGATTTGTACAGAATTCTTAAATCTTATTTTTTTTTTTTTTTTTTGATACTTCAGGGAGCACACGGTTTCAAAGCTGACCTCTGAAACTGCAGCCTTCAGTGTATGGTCACATTTCTGTACACAGGAAGATCAGACACTTTGAACAGGTCTCTACCACTGCTGAGAGCTCACGCTTCTTTTCAATGGAGCTGTCAGCCAGCAATGACTCCTTCAGGAATCCCAGCAGTACCTTGTCCTACTTCTCTGCTCTAAGGGGTTTAAACACACAACTAATTTGTAGGAAATGAAACAAAAGGTGGCCCAAAAGGGGCACTTTTCAACAAAACCCTATTAGTAATTTGTGCAAATGGTTAGTATTATGTTATTTAAGTGTGAATGCATTATCTTGGGATCAGACAAGCTGAAAGCTTCAGTGACAAGTTCACTGACATGACTTCAACCTGTCAGTGCTACGCCCTTTTAGTGTGTGGCAGCAATGCTCAGGTTGCTATTGAGAGTTAAGTGATGAAAATGGAACCTTTATGCAAATGCACCTAATGTGCTTGACAGTTAAAAAGCAACTATTTATACACCTGCATTATGTGTTTATTTGGCATTCTCACCCACACAGGTAGCCTTCCTGACACACAGACATGAGCACATACACTTGCGGGTGCTTGATTCACACATACACACTTCCTCAGTCACAAACAAAACCAGAGTCTGCCTCTGATTTACCAACTTTTCCTTGCCCTCCTCACTTCTACTCACCTGATAAATTTAACAGCTAAGCCCAAATCTGCTATACAGCAGGTGCCGTTCTTTTTCACCAGGATATTCTTACTTTTTAGGTCACGGTGAGCAATAGCAGGTTTGCCTTGAGTACTGAAGATCTCAGTGTGAAGGTGGCACAAGCCACTAACCGAGGAGTAAGCCAGTTTTAGCATGGCTTTTGTGTCCAAGGTAGTAGATTTTAGATAATCATAAAGCGAGCCGTTCTCATGGTAGTCAGTGATGAGATACAGCTGGGTCCAAGATCCTGTACCTTTAATGTCTGCGGCAATGAATCCTGCAGAAAGAAGATTTTAAGGCATAATACTTCTCAGGGCTTTTTTTGGTTGCTCAGAACTCTCAACTGACAAGACACTTAAATGGTTTTATTTTAATAATATATTTAAATTCTTTCATCTTACTTCCATGCACCTCTAGCCTTTAACGTATTTTCAGAAAGCCCAGATATGGAACTACAGGTGGCAGAAACAGACGTGTGGTGTTGGAGTATCAGTCCCCCAAACCCACTCTGTTTTAACTTTTATTTATGTGTCAGTAATCCTTGAAACATCTTTCTTTTGGTAAGTGCAGGGTGGATAATTGCAGAGCACAGCAGGTAACAAAGCACATAGGAAAGGGCATCAAACAACAGGAAATACAAAACTATTAAAACTCAAGAAACATGTATGCTATCAAATAATTCTCTTTAATTTCACTCACCAAGAATATTTTCATGCCTCATCAGGACAGTCTGGTAGATTTCTGTTTCTCTGAACCAGCTGGCCTCCTCAGTGGTAAAAAACACTTTCACGGCTACCTTTTCGCCACGCCACTTTCCCATCCAGACTTCTCCATAGCGACCTTTTCCAATCTGTTTTACCATCTGAATCTGTTTTGCAATTGTCCTTTGAACCTGTGAAATGCCAAGATGGGCAGTTACAACTTGCTCAGCATTCACCTCCCTCCTTCTGTGTCCCCTTCTTGTGCCGCAAGCCTGTTGGAAAAGGGGGATGCACAGCCACTGCAATGTAGATTTCAGTAAAGCACTTCAGCATGGATGCTCCCTGTTTTCCCCAGACACAGAAAGGGTGAAGCCATTCTGCCACTGTGAAGAAGCCTTTCCATGCAATTCCAAAACACACCATGGCCTCCCAAGAAAGTAAATCAGTCTGTGTGAAGGAAACACTGGCCTACAATCCTTGAAAATTTTATTTTCCTGTGAGAGGTTGCCACTTTTGGTGGATTTTTTTTGTTATTTCTGGAAAAGCTTTGACTGAAAACCCTCCTGGCCATCCCAATGCACACCAAATTCCAAAGGGCTAGCTAATACATTTTTAATTAAAATGGGGATGTTTGTTACGTGCTCAACACAATTAAGACTCAAGGCTACGGCTCACAAGAGCCAAAACTGTATCAGCACTCCAAAACTAGCAAAAGTACTCCCTATCACTTTGCCTGAAAATCCCATGCCTAATAATTTCAACATATATAAATTTGGTGTTAGGAACCTCAACCACTACTTACACAGTTAGAACCCATGTGCCTACAATAATTTTAATAACCATCATTACACACTAATAAAAAGTCAGATTTTTTTTCTGAAGATAATGGAAGAACAGCTTTAAATCTACCCTCTCTAGTATCTGTACCAGCTTTGTCAATGGCCAAACTGTGAACTGATGCTAAAGTCAGACATAGCATAAGCTACAGGCACTTGTAGCATCAGGTCAATGTACTCAGCAGCATTGCAGAGACATTGCTCATAAGGATGAGCAATATCAGACGGACTGATTTTACATTTAACAAGCTTTTATGACTAAGAAAAATCTTGGATAAATGAAGCTTAATACATTCTCACAGGACTGGAGCATGCCCACAGATCACTTATTTCTAAAAGTCCAAAAATAAAAACTCAAGTAGATGCTGCAACACAACCCACTGGTTTTCACACCTGACTCAGCCTAACCATGGTATAACAAGGCATTAAAACGTCACCCTCCTGCTCTTCAGTATTGGCAGTTCAACCCACAGCTAATGACTTTTGATTTTTCATCTGGCCCAAGCACTTGGAAAAATCTGGACAAACACAAATTTGAGTTCTCTTGCTTTTGCCATGATATGCATCCAAATTTCAAGCAGTTTATTGCAGCAAGTGTGCACTATCTAAATCCCTAGGAAAGCACACACATTTCATGTAATCCCAAACATTTCTGCAACCCTGGCTGACAGAAATGCTCAAAACTTGATTTTAAAATCACCGGCTTGTTTCTCCCTGGGGGGTCCAGACGAAACTACCAGTTTGGTACTGCAAAGCAGGACTGACCCAAGCCCACTGCAGCATGAATGTATGCCTGAAGATGAAATCAAAACCTATTAGGAAAGGTCTATTCTAATTTATTTTGTAAATAATTACTCGTTTTCATATTAGGCAATCTAAAGAAGAAAAACATACAGTGGCATTTATATAAAGCTATTTCAAAAGTCCCAGCTTTTTTCTTCTGTCGTTTAAACAGAATTGCATTTTTCCAGCCCTGTAATGTATTATTAGACTTCCAAAATGGTGGCTTCAGTGTCATTATTTTTGAATAATATCAGTGAAAGCCAGCAACAGAGATTAGCCTGAATTTTTTAAACTGAATTATTTTCTTTTATACTCTCACATAGTGATTGAACAACAGTTATATTACATTGGAATTTTACTGTAACATTCTGTAATATCATTTTAGCATTGTCGCTTTCTATTTTGCCCATTTTAAAAATGCATCCTGAACAATAATGCAGTTAGATCAAATAACTTAATTTGTGCAAATATGTGTAATGGCATCATAAAGTACATGGAATTACAATACTTAATGATGAAAAGTTCCTTATTAAATTACATTAAGAAAATGAAAACGCATTTCTGTTACGAGTTTTCAGGCGGCAGAATACTATGTGAAGGTCCTTAACCTGGTTTTCTCTTGCTAGAACTGGTCAAATGATTTCCTATGAACAATTTATTTTATTTTAAGGAATTTAGCCCTTTCTTGAAGCATACACTGATTACAATTTCTATAACAAACTGGTTAATCAAAATTGTTGGGTGAACTGATTTCATAAGCATTCTGAATGAGATATGTTCATGTGAATTATTTACACTGACTGGGGGGGCAGGGGGCGGGGGGAGTAATTTCTTTCTGTGTATTTTGCTGCTTGAACAGCCAGGTAAGGTTACATGGCCCTTTGTTTCCCCTCCCCAGCTGGAATCAATCAAATTACCCATTGTCTCTATTTTCTGTGTTCTATTTTTGTGATGTGCAGCTAAGTATGTTCAGCTATCTCAGATGAAAATTCAGACAAACCAACCTTCCATAACATCAATATTTTGACCACAGAACTTCATACCTATGGCTGGGTTGCAGTTCCTTGAAAAGAGAAAATTCATTGGAAGAGGAATTAGGAAAAAAGTACATGAAAAGGTAAAGAAGGAACTGTAATTCAGCAAACTCTTCATACAGACTGCAATAAATATCTCTAGTGCCTAATCTTATCCAGATTTGCATGTGGATTCATGGGGGCAACAGCTTCACCCTACACTTCCTGCTCTGTCAAGGCCAATGGGATTCTGCTTGCTTGCACAGACTTGATTGTGCACCCTGGCTTGTTGGCTCAAAGCCTTTATTTAGAACTAAATTTAGTTTTGTCTTGGTTTAAAATTTGATTGGCAGAATTTAACCTGCAGCAAACTTCTCTGTCAGAGGGACAAACAGGTCAGGAGAAAGAACATTTGCTGAATGTCAAAGTATCAATAAAACCTTGGTTAATGCTTGGTTTTAGTATAGTATTTGTACCCATTAGAATAAATGTTTTGCACAGAAGGAAAACATTACTGTTTAGCATAAAGTGACATTTTGTAATAAATCTGTGGCTTACTTTCCTGGAATAATAACTTTGGATGTTTTGCACTGGTAAGAAACACTACAGTTGAAAACAAACTCTTCCACAATAAAGTCTAGAGTGTTATTGCCAGGCATTTTCTACATATTTGTTCAGACACCAGCCCAGAAGTATTAATCTGTGCATTTCTAGTGAGCCTGTAGCAGTTACAGCTCTCCGGGAAATGCAGCAAACATCTATTACTAAGTGCAAAATTCATTATAGCTCTCCTTTTTCTTCGCTTCCACAGAAAACCACTACTTAAAAGGAAAGTCTGGGAAAAAAAAAAAATGTATGCATTTTCATAGCCTTCAGGAAGAACACTTGGTCCAGAGGCTGCAAAGTCTCCAGGCTTGAGAGAGGACAGGCAGAAGACAGAATGGTTTCTGCTTTATGGAGCACTGGCACAGCTCTGATAAGTACTGAGCAACAACCCAGCTGGGACCCCACCTTGGCCATTACAGCAGTTGATTAGCAGGTTAGTTGTTTTGCGAACTGCAAGAGTAGACCTGGGGACACCAGTAACACCATACATCCCATCTTAACCAGCTCACAGGGACAGGGGAAGGCATAAAGAACAAGAAGCCACATCCAGACTTCCTCAAACTTTTTTGTCTCGCGGGCATTCTAGGATGGAGTATCAAGCCATGCACTGACACAAGATGTCTCAGGGCACCTACTACCCACATGGACTGCTGGAAACACATCCTCCAGAGAAGAACAACCAAGTTCCTAGTGTCTGCTCTAAATTATTATACTATTACTGTCACTACAACAGGTAGAAGCACTAAGTGCAGACCAGGACCTTGATGTGGCAGGCATTATCCAAATGAAGAAAGCAAAAAAAGAGCAAGAGCCCCTCACAATTAGACAAATTGTAAGCACTCACTAGGAATGCTTGAAGGACATAGGTATGGGATATGACAGAGCTTTCTTAAAGCCTAGACCTAAATGATGGAGAAAAATGACCATGGGTTTTCCATGCTCATCACCAGTCAGAGCACCTACTTGGCAGCCTCCCTTTTTCCTCAATAGTTTGTTAACTGTCAGAAAATTGGATTTTTTAAAAAGTCTGCACTTTATTTAAATGGGATCTAAGCATTTTCTCCTGCCAGAACAAATTGCCTTCAGTCAGGTTTTTTGCCAACCACTCATCCTGTTGCTTAATTTTAAGGATTTATAAAGCTTCCAATTTTATTACTTTAAGGTGTAGAAAAAAAACATGTGGGCAAAACCCAGACAGATACTACACAGTACCTGGAAACTGGGCAACATCTACAGTAATAGGATCAGTAAACTAATAGTTTTGGGAGACAGGAGGGCCACATCATCTCTGAAAAAAGAAAATGAAATCTAATTCATTTTCTCGGAACAGTATTTTTAAATAAGTAACCTGGCTTTTTTGTTTGGGTTTTTTTTCAGTACTAAAAGCAACAATGCCCCCTAGAAACAAAAACACTGCTGAACAGAATTATTTTGCCACAGAAGGTAAAACTTCTGTCTTTTTAGCAGTTGAGCTCAAAAAGCTCAGTCATTCTGGAGTCAGTCCAGAAATAATCACAAACTCTATTCCTATGCCTTTAACCTTTGAGATGACAAGGGAAAATAATTTGCTCTTGACTTCTGAATGCACAGTGAAGTCTACACATAAAAAGGTTCCAAGTTTGATGAATTACAGTTCCCTTTATATAAAGGCGGTTTGTCAATGTTTGAAACGCTATTGTGTGTTGCACATAAAAAGCAAGAAAATAAGATCAGTGCTCCAGATGCTGTCTAGTACACTGGGGCAAATCCTGATGAATTTCTGTAAGCTCTATTAGCCTGTACTTACTCTATGGTATTTAAAATAGGAAATGAGCTGAGGTTAAAAAAACTCTTAAGCTTTTCTGGAATAGACTGCATGAAAAAAAAGTCTCCAGCATCCTGAAGCAGCTGTTATCCAGCTTAAATCCTTTTCATTTCTGGGAGAGTAAAACAAAACAACATAAAACAGCAAATGAGGACACACATGTATTTTCTTCTGCCTCATTTTGTCTTACTCTACTCATTCTTGCCTTTCAAACTTGCACTGAAACAATATTGCTTCCTTACCAGAAGAGGGAGTCCGGAGCCGCTCCCTGAGCTCTGGGACTGCTCAATCAAATCCTTCAGGGACTCTCCAGGGGGAATGTAGGTTTCATCCTGCTCCAGCCCGATACTGTAGTGGGGCCTTGTCTCTTGGCGTTTGTATCTGCCATTTTACATGAAAGCGAAATTAGCTTTGAATACAACGAACACATGTGCAATGAATAATGTACACTGACCTCCTCGTTTGCTTCATTTATAGACTCACAGCTTCCTCTGCTTCCCTGGGGAGTATGGTGGATTTACTGCCCAAAACTTTCTATTTTATTTTTAGCAATGTTTGATGTTTTTACTACAAAACTCAAAGACTGTGCAATCTGGTGTAAGTTTTGCAAAGCAACCAAATGTTTTTCTTTCAGAAACGTAAACACGTTTAAAACACAGACCAAGAAATACCCAGTTTTATTTTACTGACGGCAGTGGATCTTTCAAGAGCTAGAGGAGGTAAGGTCATGGGATCTGGACTATTTAAAAAATGGAACAAATCATCTAAATATAATTTATGTAGATTTTTATAACATTCCAGACATATTTACTTACATTCCCATATCCCTCTTTTTTATGATCAGCTCTTCGCCACATAAACACATTTAGAAGCCTTAGGTTTATCCACCCTATCTAAAATTTGTCCTGTGGCTTCCTTATACTCAGTAAAGAATAATCTGTGCTTCTACCTGAATGGATTTTGAGGATGTTTGGTAAAAGATGCTAAATGAAATACATCTCACAGGTGTACCTGTGACTAGGGTGAATAAAATACACATTTTTCCTCATCATAAACTTACAGTTTCCCATTTCTTTTCTCGAAGGTCAAATTCAATTTTTTTAAATTCCTAAGTCTACAACAAGATAAATGTTGGGAGGAACATTAACAAGATGGAAAAATATTCTTTATTTACCTGAAGTAGCAGAATATGATGATAAGCACCAGAAGAATACTGCAAACAGTCACAGAGATCAGAAGAGCCTTATGGTGAATGTTTCCTTCAGCAAAGTCTGGGATTAAAACAAGGAAGGTGGAAAATTTGGAAAAGGAAGTGGTACAAAATCAGTATTAAGAAACACACACGCCTTCAAATGTGCAGCAAGCATGATTTCCTCTCTTTTCTACCAAAGTCCTGTGCAAGATACCCCTGGACTCCCCAGGCGTTTTGTACACTTCCTCTTTGACCCTCACTGATCAGGGCAGAACCAGCACCTCCAAAAGCTTATTTGTCTTTCCAGCCCTCACTCAGGCAAAACATCACTTTGATTTGCAACTCCCTGCTTGACTCTGAATGAAAAATCAATTAAGACCTGTAGCTCTGTGTCTTAACCTAAGTGACCAGCCAGGACATAGTAAAATTACTGCCTCTGTCTTAAATCACTCTTACTAAGTAGCTTCCTAGCAAGCAGTTAATGTAAAAAAAAAAAATTATAATTGCATTTATCCTAGGAGAGAAGCCACAGAGGACCATCCAACTCCTAAGAAAGGAGATCACAAGAGGCCTTGAAAGTATCTTTTCATCACTGCAGAATAATCTGTCTCTTGGATCCTCTTTTAAACACCTGAGGAGAAATTTTTCTCCTCCATTCACTCTATAGCTGCATTGTGTGCCAGCAAGTCCTTCCTATGCTCATGGGCAAAACTATCCTTCCAGCAGCTACTCTGTAAAAGACTTCGAAAATTAAATGTGTCAAGTAACTTGTAGAAAATGTGATTATGTAAAAACTAATACAACATTTTGGTCAATCTTTGCATGGGAGACTCATATTCTCCTTTAGAGTATACCATTAATCTCCAAATTCGTACTCCTAACTCAGGCGAGTCTGACCTTCATGTATGCTCTTCTGCTGAGAACCAAAGAAACCTAGCACTATTTCTCTTTAGCCTCCCCTGCCCCCCAAACTCTCAGAACTATGGCATCTTAGCATGTAGGTACACACAACACCCTCCCAGAGTTGCTATCTGATATAATGCAAATGAGGATAATGTTTTCTGAAGCTCTTCCAGCCTTGCTGTCTTGCATCTTTCACACTAATGCCCAGCACACTAATAAGCAAGAAATCTGTCCTTGTCAACTAATCCTGCAACAGCACTATTACATTTCAGATTTACAAGGCTAATGGGACGAGATTCCTCGGGGACTCTTGCTTTACTGTCAGGCTCTTTTATTTTAAAGATCCAGTTTCTCCTTTTGTTTTTGCACCCAAACTGTTTCTTTCCTTCCTCTTTCCACTACAAACAGATATTACCTACCAACGCACCTTTTCATCACACTGGTCATGTTGTAGCCTGCCATTCTCTGCTCCCGGAGTATTAAAAATAAATATTCAAGACACAACTGATGGCTTTGAAAGGGGACACTGACACAACGCCTCCGAGGAAAACACTGGAGTCCATCATTCTCCCTGCCAAAGCAGATTTCTACCTGGCCCGCTACTCCAAGTGGGCTGCGAGCTGAAACTGAGAGCCCACTGGGGAATCGAGACCTCTCCCAAAAGGCTGCTCAGCAGGGATAAGGACTCTAGTTCATGCTTTGTAAGCAGCATGGGTTGGCCAGCCATTTCCCTCTAATACGTGTGGTTTGTAACAGTTTAAGATGTCACAGCCCATCAGCTGAGGAGAGGATAAACAGAGCACACATACCATATACTGGGATTTTGTACTTGGGAAGAACATGGATATCTGTCCACAGCAAGGCTTTTACCATTTCACAGAATAAGCCATGATGGAAGATGGGCTTTTGTGCTTAGCAGTAATGAAAGCTGACGTCAGATGCAGAGGGCGCAATTCAGATCTTGCCCATACTTGTGTATGCTGGACATCATAGCAACAGAAGTCTGTGCATTTACATAGGCATAAAGTGCTACACTACCAGAACATGTAAAGCATCCATACAGTTCATGCTGCCTGTGTGTGCCTGAGTATGTACACTCAGGAAAGGGATGATAATGACACAGAAATCTTGAATAAAATTCCAGCCATTTTTAGGCTTTAAATGATCCATACTCTGTGCTCAATGTTTCTAATGGGCTCCTCCTATTCTGAAAAGTCAACCAAAGCAGTCTGATTTTCCCAGAGTGCAGTGTAGCTCTCCAACTTCAGACTCCAGCACTGCCAATTTTTTTGATACCTGAATGCAATTATGTGAAGCAAGTACAAGGCAGCATGCAAGACATAAAAGAACATGTCTTGATCTCCATGCTGTGAGCAGCTAAGGCAGACTACAGTAGCAGCAATACTTACACTCTTGCAGCAGGTGATGTCCCCTATGCTGGCAGTGTCAGCTAACAGAGCTGACATAGGGACCACTACTGGTGGTTCACTGTGCACAGCATGGGTATGCAACTGGCTCTCACAGGAGAGGAGAATAAGTTCCATATGTCTTTATATTCATTTGGCTATGTATGCTGAGAAGCAATACGGATGATAAGTGAGCTATTGTCCTTCAAATCTTGACCTTTTAAATATTTCCTGCATTTTCAAAGCATTTGGCAGAATGTCATTTGCTTGCTCACCTGAGGACTTCATAAACCCGTTGGCACATGGAAAACACAAGATTAAAAGCATGCCCCCATTCTTACACCAGAAACATCTGTTTGCTCTGCTGAACTGAGCAAGGCTGGTGCTGCTGGAGACCAACTCCTTTCTCCTCCTACAGCCCAAACTGTTCTCCACAGGACAAACATCCCATTCCTGGCACCTCCTAGACCACCCAGAGGGATGAGGTGGCTCAGCTTTGAGTCCACTTAATCACTGACTCACGGGCTCCATGGTAAAGGCAGTGGTGGCTACCAGTCAGTGTTAGTTTGTGTGATGGAGAGACTCTGTCCTTTAAGAACAGCAGTACTTTGCTTTTTAGTGTTATGTTACTTGGCAACTGCGATGTGCCAAGCAGCAGGGTTATGAGAATAAGCAGTAGCTTCCACGGAGGCAGCAGTGAGCATTTGTGGGGGGGTGTGCAAAACAAACATGCAGGAGCTTTGAGAAGCTTCTTCAAATACCTCAGCTGGCCAGTAACAGCAAAGCCCAGCAAATGGCACATTAACAGTTTGATGTACAAAAATGGTGGCGTGTGCTGGTGTCAGTGCTGAGCAGCATGGAAAGGGAGAGAGGACAACAAAAGGAAGGTCTTTGGTGATACCAAGCTGACTCTCAGTTATTTTTCTGTGATTTTCCCTTCCTCCATCACTTGATCCCCTCACTCTGCCATACACAAGATCATGCTGAGGAGTGTGCTGAAAATGCCACCCAGCAGGTTCAAGGGAAAAGTCAGCATATCAAAGGGAGAGGAGATTCTCTTCCTTCCCCAGTTCACAATGTTACAGTTATCGAAGTAAAAACTGCAGTGAAATCTGAGGCGTGGAGACTGTGTGCACACATCAAACCCCATCATTCCTCCAATCATTCCCCTGACCATTCATCACAAGCTCTACAGGCAGGGAGCCAGACACGGTGGCACCACTACTTCTGCTTATATAGGCTTTAAATCAGTAAAGACATATTTCTCCTTTTGACTGGTCTCAGCCTGCACTTTCACTGGGATTTCCAGGAATATCTTTTATTGTTTAAAGCAGAGGTGTTGTATCGGACCCAGTTAAGACTTCCTTTTCCTTAATAAGACAGATGTACAGCTCAGATGAGCACTTCGTGGTTTCTCTGGGGGTATTTTATCCTGCTAGCTCTGTACCAAGATGAACTCAAAATTTAGGCTCAGCTGTTGTTTCTTCCATTCTGCTTAACAAGCCTTGCTTTGACCAGCGTTAATTCTTCTAAGTCCCAGTCTCATGTATGTGGTCCTGCTTTCTTTTCATGGTGGGGGAGTGAGTAGGGGGCTGAAGGAAAAACCCACTTTCCAGTACATGCCAGGTCTGGAAAAGCACTTTGAGAACGTAAGTGACTTGCCTTTGTGATGTTACCTTGGTGCATAGGTTAATTTGCAGTTCAGCAACCTCTGACCTGCAGCTGCATGCTCTTCCTAGACTCTGTTTCCCATGTGATACGACCTCGGACATAAGTTCATCAGAAGCCAAATTTCTGTTTGCTTTTAAATGCTGAGAAACATACATAATTTTCATGGAATCCAGGAGGTCAGAGGTTGTTCCCAGAAGCTCGTTTTTAAGTTCATCTTCTCTTTCTTTGTACATACAGTTTATGTTAAATTTGATAGACAATTCTAACAGTACTCAGTCAATCACAGCCTAATCTAAATGTTTCCAATAGAAACAACACTCACAGCCATAGCAGTTGATACTGGCGGTAGCATGCATTTGAAAACTATATCTGTACCCAGTTGCAGTAAAAACTATGGCTTTTTTCTGAGCTTTCAAATTAGGCACAGCAATGACAAAACAGGCCTGGCACCAAGAACAGCGTATTTGCTTAAGGCCTTAATAAAGGTGCTGATTTTAGCCCTGTCCAGCCATATTAATGAAGCAGTTCCTGAAATGCATTTTCATGATATATTAGGAGGATACCAGTAGTGCGAAAGCATATTTCAAACAGAAGTCTTCAGAATATGTTGAGTGAATACACCACCTTTTGTTTGTCCTGCTAAATAGACAACTTTGCAACACAGAGCCGCTAGAATGCTGTTCCAAATCTATGAAATTTTTCTTTCAACAAACATTCTTTCTGCTATTTAATGGGTCTGCCACCACGGTGCCTAAACACACAGAGCAAAATCAACATTGATCCAAACAACTTCTGCCACCACCAGAAGCTTGTTTTATTGCTTTCTGTGTAAGTAGCAGAGAGTATTGCCAAATAACTAAAATCTTAATAAGGCAGATGTCTTGTGTTAGGCATTGGTTCAGTATTTTTAAGTAGTTTCAATGTAGAATAAACTCAGTCAGCAGCAGGAAGAAATCATGGCAGTGTTTTCCTAACTAAAATTATATTTATTGAGATACTAAGTATGAACAAATATTGACTTCTTTTTAGAGCTTCTCTCTCAGTCCAAAGAACTTTCTGAAACGAAAAAACCAACAAAGTAGCACATAACTCTTATGTTGGAAGTAAAGAACTTTATGAGGTTTCACTTCACGGCTTGCTAGTAAACAGTGAAATATTTACATACTACTCTCCATAGGCCTGATTTTGCAGCCCATCTGTGCAGAATTTCATAGGCATGAAGGCAACAGCTTACATGAGTGAAAGCTTTCTCTGAGCATGTATTTGTGCAAGTATCTCCTGTTTGCAGATATTCAACTCAGAACATCGTGATTACAAACTGTCCTGCAACCTTTAACTGACTCTCACAGACTAAACTCCACGCTGACCACTTCAAATCGTGGCCATTGCTGCCAATGCCAAGAGTTTATTATGGATGAACTTACAGTTACCTAGGAATACATTTCTATAAAATTTATCAGCAACATCCAGCCAAAATAGTTTCACTAACTTTCAGAAAGTGATGTTTAAACAAGCAAACAAAAAAGCTATAATCTTGCCCCAGAATCTACTAAGTTAGTACACATCCATTTACATGAGCTCTTCATCTACATTCTATTTACAGCTGCATTTTTCATGTAGAAAAACCACTTTAGTGACTAATTAATGTCCTAGTGCTAGATTATCAGGTCTTTAATATAAGAAAAGCTTAATGGTCTTCAGTCAACCTGGACTGAAGACCTGGACCCAGATGTCTGTGGAGCTGTGAATAGCAATGTATGCTGCAGGGACTAGAAATAAGATTCAATTTTATTATCAAGTTAACAATGTACACAGCAAGAGGCATCCTCTGCCATGACAAACAAGTCTTTGGGGTAATCACTGATAGCCAGTAGGCCTGTGCTAGGACAGAACTGTGCAACTAATGCATCTGGTGCTCACTGCATGCATGCAATAGAAATAATACCAAGTATCAGCAACCATGGGTCAAGGCACTGCTACCTGCATCACCTACAGGAATTCAGCAACACTGTTTAATGCAGTTTATCTTTCTAATCATGAGCAGTTGGAGGGAGTGCTTTGGTTTTGGGCTTTGTTTCTTCCTAAGGCACAAAGAGAAGCAGCATGAAAAGGTCAGTTTGGGGCTGGATTTACCTCCCCTTACCTCGAGTTTTCAGTGGTGGCAGCGTAGGGTGAAGGTGTTTGTTACAGAAATCTTGACCTGTGCAACATTCAATAGATCTTCTTTGGTGTGGAATAGGAGTGTCCTGCAACAAACAATTTGATAGAAATGATGATATGTACATACATATCATCATTCTGGCACTTGACAAAAAGATGGGCTTATTAGCTGTACTGCAGTTTGTTACAGGTATCTAGGATGCGCGGAGTAAGGATATTTGCCATGAAGCCTACCCAGCAACATTTCATCCAGATAAATAAGAGATCCTTTCACCCCTAATGGACTTCTGTTAGTGCCTCAGTGCTGCAGAAAGGACGGATTGTTTCAAATGATGCAATCATTAGAATTGTGAAAGTCACATGAATCCATCAGTTAGATTTATACTTAGAACATAAGTTAACATGAGTATTCAAAACATTTTAGCTAGAATAATATTGAAATTTCTGTGGACTAATTTAGCTGTTGCTTCTATTCTCATGGGAAGCTGGGTAAAATACCTTTCATGGACCTTGATGGCTAGACAGTTCTTATACTCATGTAGAATCATTTAATGTTAATGCTAGAAAAGACAAACACTTTAGACTGACCTTGCTCCACCACCAGTAGTCATTTCACTGCTGCAGTAGTCATCAGGTGGTCCTGTACCTGAAGGGAACTTCTGGCACCAGAAATCCAAAAACTAAAGTGCAACTTCATGTAAGACATGAAGGTTGCTAACCAACTTTAGCTACCATAGATACTTCAGGAATTAGGCTGCATTTTTCTAAATTAGAACTTCCTCTGAGCTCCAGTGTTACTAGTAACAGCAGTGCCAAATCCCAAAACTTAAGTTATTGTTACAAGCAGCTATAATATCACCATTGAAGGATTTAAATGCACTCTTCTCAGCAGTGTAGAGCAACTATTATATAATCATAGAGTGGTTGGGATTGGAAAGGACCTTAAAGCTCATCTAGCTCCACTCCCGTCTGCCATGGGCAGGGACACCTTCGATGAGACCAGGTTGCTCAAACCCCCATTCAATCTGGCCTTGAACACTGACAGGGATGGGGCATCCACAAATTCTCTGGGCAACCTGTTCCAATGTTTCATCACCCTCACAGTAAAGAACAACTTCCCTATGTCTAATCTAAATCTCCCCTCTTTCATTTTGTAGCCATTATCCCTTGTCCTATTACTACCTATCTGCCAAATAAACAGAAATGAAAAATATGGACACAGTAGTATCTGTTGACTGGACGTCAATTGAAAGCTGTCAAAAAGCCAAGCAACACTGGCAGCAAACGCTTTCTTACCCGACACTGGAAGTCAGAGCCCTCTAATCCAAGACATCCCTTTGTGACTAAATGTCCACCGGATTCATCTTCTTCTATTATGGTAAAGCAGTAGCCATCAGTGCTGAGGATTGGAAAGAATGAATCAGGAGAAGGCTTGGAAGTGAAATATATGCTGCTGAATATATTCTTAAACTTTGTTCCTTGCAAGGCAAATCTGCCATTAACAAATGGATGTACTAAGGCAGGCTGGACGACTCAAGAACCCAAGGCAGCCTCAGTGCAGTCCAACAGCTTACAGCCCTGTGGACCAGCTCTTGCACACACAAAGGAAGCTCTGCCTTGGAGTTCACACTTACCTTTCCAACATTTAGCACCTATAAACACCACTAACAAACATCTCAATTCTCTGCCTATGGTCATTAGAGAGAGACTTGGGAGACCTATATAGAGGCGAGCATCAACACTACAACAGGTCTACCCTGTGTGTGGGGAACAAGGCATGAATATTTGTGCCACAGTGAAGACCAGAAGAAGCAAACATTTTTGAGGTACTAAACACAAAATATTATTAAGAGTGATTTGTGATTCTTGTTTTAACCATATTACAAACTGCAACACTCTGGTGTATGAGTCCTTGAGTTATTATCAACACCCTTCATAACTGTTTACTTGAGTTATAAGACTGAAGTGATCCATAATGCTTCCGTTTACAAGAACATGCACCAGGGAGGGCAAGCATACTAACAGATGGCTAGATGGTGTTAGTGATAAATGTCCTTCCTCAATGAAGGTCAAACGCTTGAATGCTGTGGAAAGAGGGGGAGAAAGGCACGAAAAAGGTAGCCGCATTTTACTGAGACTGCTGTACATTGATTTCTCTGCACTCTGAGGGAGATACACACCCTGTGCAAGAAACACAAATTGACTGATTTGCAGGAAGAGGAACCAAAAATAAAGGAAAAAAATATCTAATATAAGACATTTAAGTAATATAAAAATAAAATATTCTGTTATTTCCCCAGGAAGATAACACTGGTTATTACATGCAATAAGTATTTTTCAGAAGAGAAGAAATAAACTCGGTTAAAACAAGGAAATAAAAAGAAAAAAGGATTAGAAAACAGAAAAACAACAAAGTTCCAGATTATTTGTTCCTTACCTGAATGAAAGGAAAATCTAACAGAGGTATAACAGCAAAGGCAATAAAGATTAGGAAACGAGAGGCACAGTTACACATGTAAGAGATAAACACAATTTGTAAGTATTAACTACATGACAGGCTGATGCTGGATAGGATCATGTCAAATATTTGTAGTGGCATATTTTTATATTAGTGGTGCAGGGTCCAGCCATAGTAAGCTTATTACTTCAAATAATAATCTATCATGGGTTATTGACTTCTGGATTTGAAAAGCAACCAGTTGCATGTTGCAAATGACTTTCTCAGAGAAGCAAGAGATGACTTCTATCCTTCTTCGACATTGTGCATATGAGTAATGCAAAGGAGACAGCAACCCTTCTGGACAACAACCACCTTGATTTCATTGCTTAAGCTTAAAAGACAGGAACAATAGGATTGCCAAGAAAAGAGACTGTAAGGAATCCATTAGAACAGAATATTAGATTAGATTACATTTTATTTGTTTGCATGGTGCCTTTGATTCAAAGTAATGAGAAAGTTTAACCCAGGGGATGGAGTAACAAAACGATAAAATGCAATCAAGTGAAACACAAAAATGAACTCCACAGCTAACTGTCCCCAGCAAAACCAAAGCAGTTCACCAGAGGGAAGGGCAAAGACCAAGAGATGCTGGATATGGTGTCTGTCCTGCATGATGCAGACACCGTGCTGTGCTGCATT